>MNCI01035466.1:0-136245 GCA_015680685.1 Gnetum montanum
ATTATAAAATTACTTGCCCAACAAGCTAGGAGATTTTTTATCCAAAAAGTTAGGTAAGTTACAACAATTTTGAATGGTTGCAACCACCAAAGAGATAAAAAAGGCTAACATTTAGTTACAAATATTATAGTTATAAATTAAAGGGATAATAGCCATATGTTCCTTTAATAAGATATTGCATGAATATCTCATAATTGTTCTATTTTTTTTCTTTTTAAAAAATATTTTATTTCATGTAGTGATGGGGTAATAACCATGAATTTGATATATGGGCTGATATGTATAATGCATAAGTGGAGCTTTAATTCATATGTTAATTTGTAGCATTCCTAATGTGATCTAATTTAATTTTATCGGGAAATTACTTGTAAGTCTTGTTTATCTAAATATTTGGTTAAAGATTAGAACTTAAGCTAGCCTAATTTAATTTAAATTCCTAAATGTCCCTAAGCTATAATTATTTTATAAAAATATAATTTAATCTTCCCCCCTTTGGAAGTAGCGGTGGTTAACTTTATACACTTCAAAATTCGGAATACCAGAAATACGAGCCCGAAGGCGAAGCCATCGATCCTGCAACCGATTTCTTGATTGAAGACGTTCCAACAACTGCCTCCATGAGAGAATACCCTGCCGCTGGATTAGGAAACATCACCGTGTGTTCCATCTGGATCAGCGACTGTCATAACCTCTGGAAAATGCCTGCAATTTTGATATCAATGTTCAAAGATTTTGGTTCTGCACTTTCGGTTATCCTCCGGTCGCAGTGGCCTGCACTCAAATCGACGAGCAAAAGGCAACGATTTCAAAGGCCAGATTGTTTTGATGCCCGCGGCAGATGCAACAAAATCAGCAGCAACAATGGTGGTCTTGAATGGTTCTCAGTGTTAAGGGTTTCGGGTCTCTACATAGCGCC
The DNA here is from genome assembly GCA_015680685.1 of Gnetum montanum. Classification (NCBI taxonomy): domain Eukaryota; kingdom Viridiplantae; phylum Streptophyta; class Gnetopsida; order Gnetales; family Gnetaceae; genus Gnetum; species Gnetum montanum. The sequence goes on from MNCI01035466.1 coordinate 917, forward strand.
TGTTTTAAATTTTCATCAGTTGAAGCCATGAAACTGTTGGACAATCGGCAATACTGCAGGGATAGGGCTTTCAGCTTTTGATATTTTTTTGATTCAAAATATATCCGTGATCGCACGCATTTTTTCTTCTTTCTTCCAGTGCTGAGCTAAGTAAAATTTTTATTTTTGGGGAAAACTGCTCATTTTTCCTTTCTGCAAATGTATGTGCAGATGTCGTTTTAGTTGCCCCTTTTTGCTTGAGTACGCAAGTCCTCCGCTGTCTCTGTTTCCTTCATGTGCGCTTGCCTTCAGATCTGATTCTTGTGTCGAATTTTCCACATTATTCAAGTTTGAAGATTGGTTCGTTCCTACTCCAGCGGTAGCCATTATTTTTCCTGTTTTCCTTAATCGCGTTTTTCTTGCCTCCTCCATGTGCAGGGCTCTTTTTTTTTTTACGACAGCCAATCCAATTCTTTGAACCTGACCCTTTGTTAATCCGATTTTGAATAATCCGATAATGCATTTTCAACATTAACAGGGAGTATATCCTTTAACAGCAAATAATCCCATCCTTAGTCTTTCTATTTTAATTCCATATAACTTAACAACCAAACACTTCAACATATTTGATTGCTTCCTGTCAACTCACCATATTAAACTTCAATTTTATGCCCAAGAATTGTGCTATCTTTGAAAAAAATATTCCAACTGTTCCATGTAATGGCTAAATGTGCCAACAGCTATGCTCCCCACCAAGCATAACAACTAATAAAATTTTTAAAGTGTTGGCTACACTCCCCACTGAGCATAACAACCATAAAAATTTCTATCAAAAAGTTTCAAACTATTGAGTACACTCACTACAGAGCGTGACACCAAAAAATCAAAATTTTTCTAACTTTTTGTTACGCTCTCAAGAATGTACCCTGGCATGACATCCATGATCCTCATAGTCATCTTGCCTAGATTGTCATGATCTGCACTTGCCTTCAAGCTTCCTTGTCCAAGCTCTATCCCATGTCACACATGGGATGCCCAAAAAGCCCTATCCTACATCACACACAAAATGCCAAAAAAAACCTATCCTATGTCATGCACAAGATGCCAAAAAATGCTTATCTTGTGTCACATGTGGTACGAAAACCCTCACAAAAAAATTAGAAACCCACAAAAAATACACCATGTGCACTCCCTCCCTTAGCCATCACTCATGGTAGTCATGGAAACAGTGGCAATCCTTGCCCAAAGCAAGCCACTCTAAAAACACCAAAACCTTGAGGTACATAACAAGAAAGGAAAAGAAATCACAAAGGGAGAGCATAGCACCTTACCTGGCTGATGGCATCTCCCTGTGGTCCTCTATGCATAACTTGGGAAGGTGCCTCAGTGTGCATTCTTCTTCATCCACATTGATGAGGTTAGGGTGCTAGCGCTCACTATGGCATAGCATGATTGATGGCTACACTACTACTTTCTTCCTCTCTGTTACACTCTAGCTTTCCCTATTGTCACTATGCTCTATCTTCCTCCACTCTAACTATGCTACACTTGGTGATTGTTTGCTTCAACTTTGAAAATGATAGGTTTACTATAATAAAACTCCTATTTATACCCTTCCAGGTTGAAGGACACATCATTGCCCTAGGGCCTATCTCGTTTCATGTGCATAACACATGATTGTCCCATGTCCTATGTGTAATGCGAGACGAGTGTAGCACCTAGAGTTAGAAAATTTTTTCAACTTTTCCAATGTCTCCATGCTTCAAAAAAAATTTGCATTTTTTTATTTCCAATTAAATTTCCATCTTCCCTACACATTTAAAACCTTCCAAGTTTTACTTAAACTAATGTTTCCCACATAAACCATGGTCCACTACGACCTTAAACTAGCAATTTTATGGCCAATTGAGGCCCCAAAATTATTTTACATTCTTGCTTATCTGATTTAAAAATACACAATTAGGAAAATTTTCATAACATTGTCTTCCTTATTTCATTCATATTGCCCTATTAAGACAGGTTCTACTTGACATTTTTCTAGTTGTTTTGTAGGATTTTTAGTAGGATTGTAGAATGAATGCATATAAGAATCTTCATTTACCCTTAGTCTTGATTGGACCTTACAATGATTCCATGAGATGCATGAACACTAAGCTCCTAGACTTTGAGCTTGTGACTTATGACACAAACGTAGCATTCTTAAAGACATCTCTAGACTAGCTAGACCATCCCGTTAGAGCTCTAGACCTAGAGGTAAGTGATATGACCTTAGGCTAAATCCCAAAAACTATGTCTTTGACATTAAAATTGGTCGCATGCTAGGCTTTGTTGTATCAAAATTAGGTATACGTGTAGACCTTGATAAGGTTAAGGCTATAACCAAATTAGCACCACCAGCAAACCTTAAGGAACTACATGGGTTACAAGGCAGATTACAATTCATATGTAGGTTTATCCCTAGGTTGACTAATAAGTTGTAGCCAATCCAACATTTGCTCAAAAAGGGGATCCACTTCAAGTGGATATCTCAATGCCAAGAGGCATTTGACAACCTCAAAAAAGAGTTGGCTCAACTTCCAATAGTGTACCCTCTGTAAGGAGATAAGCCATTCTAGATTTACCTTGTAACCTCAAACACGTCCATTGCTTCTCTGCTTTGCCAAAAGTCAGATGATTGCCTAAAGGTCCCTATTTACTACTTAAGCCATGTACTAGTGGCCCATGAGGAAAAATATAACAATGTAGAGAAGAACTATCTCACCTTAGTCTTTTCACTCAAAAAATGGAAACACTATCTTTTCCATAGTTAAGTTAATGTTATCTGCAAAAGTAATGTACTTCGAGTGATTACTATGAACATGTACGAAAGGATTCGAATTACATGATGGAAGGCAATAACCATGAAGTTTGACTTGTAGTACATAACACAAGCATCCACAAAAGGTCAAGCAATAGCTGCACAACTCATGGCTTCACCCATAGACAATCAAGCAACAATAGATATGGAATTTCCAAATGAGCACATCAATAGCATAAGTCAAGTGCCTGCAAACTTTGAGGCAATTTTACATTTTGATGGTGCTTCAACCACACAAGGTGGTAGTGCTACTATTGTTATCATGTTTCCCTCTAGGGAGATCCAACCCTTTGCATATCACTTTGCATTTCCTTGCACAAACAATGTGGTGGAGTATGAAGGTCTCCTTAGAGGTGTCTTAGCAACCCATGATTTAGGAATCCAAAACATAGCAATTTAAGATGATTTGCAACTTGTTGTCAATCAAATTATAGACGTTTATGCTTGCAAGGCACAACATTTACAACTTTATTATGATTTGGCAAAACACTTGCTTAAACAATTTACAATTGTTGATGTCCAACACATTACCTATAATGAAAACATCATTGCTAATGCATTAGCTACTTTAGCCTTAAACATAGTATCCAACATGTTTTTTGCATTGCCCACTTCGATAGTGGATTGCACCAAACCTCTAACTCAAACAACAAGCATTGCATCCATAGACACGACAAGCACAGCTCATGCCAAAATCTAATAGGGAGAGCCTCTACAAAATCTAACCTCTACCCAAAAAGATGTAGTACAAAAGCAATCACAACAGTACATCCTTGTAGGTCATAGCACCTTGTGTCAGAAATCCTATGATGGAATATTATTAACTTGCGTTAGTAGTAGTGTAGCACAAATGATTATTGATCAAGTCCATGAGGGACTATGTGGAGGCCACATAGCCCCCAGGGCAATGGTAGCAAAAATTAGACATCTAGGCTACTATTGGCCTTACATGGGGCATGACTATGTTTCCAAAGTTAGAACATGTGATGTGTATCAGTGACATGGTAACTTAATGCACATGCCCCACACTAAAATGCATACTATGTAGATCATGTGGCCATTCCAACATTAGGGATTGGACATCATAGGACCTATAACAACAAGAAACAATGGCATGAATAGCTAGTCTACATGTTATGGGTCTACCATATGACATACAAAATAGCAACAAGTAAGACGCCATATAGTCTTATGTATGGATCTGAAGCAATGTTGCCTCTTGAACTATAGGTCCCATCACTCTATAAGATCCTCTTGCGCTTCATTGATGAGGTTCAAAAAAACTAGTTGAGAATCATTGACCTTGACTCTATAGAGGAGGATTGCATGCAAACACTTGGTCCATCAAAAAGAAATTGCAAAAGCACCATCACAATCAACATCAATGCCCAATCAAGAAGGGGAACCTAGTCTTCATGGTTGCTCATAAGCCCATGGACAAATTCTCAACTAACTAGAAATGGCCCTTCTTGGTTATAAAGGTCTATGACAATGAAGCATTTAAGATTATTATTCTAGATGACAATGAGTTTTCCAATTCAATTAACCACTCCTACCTAAAGCTATACTATGCCTAGTATGTAGTGCCATACCAATGACAAAGCAAGGTTAGCGAACATCTACTATGACATTAAAATTGTACAAAACATCTAATATGATGTTAAACCAGCACAAATCATCCACTGTGATGTTAAACTAGCATTGAACATCCGTTATGATACTAAACTAGCACAGAATGTCCATGGGCTATGACATTAAACTAGCACCCACAGCATGATCTGCTATGACCTTAAACTAGCCATCCATTTTCCACTACAATGTTAAACTAGCACAACAATCTGTTAGGACCTTAAAATAGTACATCATGATCTACCAAATCTTAAACTAGGTTCATAGTCTATTAGGACCTTAAACTAGCATAGCATGTGATCTACCAAGGCCTGAAATTGGGTTCAAAATTCAACATCCATAGTTCAACACACATAGTTCTATGGACAAGCAAGTATGAATACTTCCAATCCTCCATCACCTACCCACACTTCTTGAGTAGGATGGGGTGGGATGATGTAGTTCTAAAATTAAGTTCACATTATCAACAAAAAATCCTCTAGAAAATTTGTAACATCACTGTCCTCAGCATCTTGTTGATCTTCTAGAGATGCCTCTTGGCATCTTGTTGACCTTCTGGAGCTACCACCATCATCACCAATCATCTTGGCCAGAGCTCTCATTGTTAGAAACACTTACCAAAGAACCAAAGGTACTATGGCCTAAGCATAGCACTACAATCCTCTAGCCCTCACCATTGCCTGAGCTTAGAAGAGCATCTAGCAGTGTGATTCTCTATCACGTTGTTGGGTCCCCTGGCTCTTGTCTTTGGTGAGAACTCCCAAGCGCCTACATCGCCAATGCCTTTAGCCACTTAGATGCTCACTTCTATTGTGGCTGTTGGAGCTTTTGAAGCCTACCACCACAAGCACCTACACTAGCCTTCTTTCTTTGGACATTGTATGCACCTACAACTGACACATCACTCGTAGCCCTTGCAGTGCCCTTCCAAATAGGACTTTACCTTCATCTCACATGGTGTGGTTTTTTTCTTATTTTCTCTATGTTGCATTTGCAAGATGAACCCTTAATGGCATCATTCAAGGGTGCATTTCATCACAGTGGAAAGTCACCACATTGCTCCAATGTATCCACTTTAACTTTCTAAGCTACTTAAGAGTGCACATCCCTACTACCCCACTACAACCAATTTACCTCTACCTCTTGATCTTACATTTTCCTACATTTCCTACAAGCTTCTCTAATCCATATGGTACCTTTCCTTCAGTTAACTGTAGAACCCATTATAGACATAACACAACTTGTCCCATGGGGAGCCTTTGTGGACTAGCCAAAGCCCCAAGTGGGTGTAACACAACTCATCCCAAGGATGAAACACCTATCCTATAGGTGCAACACAGTTTCCTCTAAGAAAATTTTGTTAAGTGGTGCATATTTCTCCCAACAACAAACCATTTTTAAAAAAATGAATGAAAAAGAAATAAGGAAGCAAAAAGAAAAAAGAGGAAAATAAAAGAAAAATAAAATCAAGAGTAAAATAAAAATGGAACAAAACAAGTGCCCAGGTAAAAATAGCAAAGTTATCATTTCGCAATTAGTCCAACCTGGAATTGACCATCTCACAAGCACTCTGATGAGAGGTCAAAATCCTAAGAGTAGGCCATCTCCACATGCTAACTCCCTCACAAGCACTTCAACAAGGGATCATGCTTTGGTGACAAGCCATTGTAATGTTGCATCCTACAGCCACATGTACAATGAACATCCTTCCCATTTTTTGTCCCTTGACCCATCTCCCTAACCTATTCCTTGCCATACTTTATTCCCTTGGCACTCTCAAGCATAGTGAAGCATTGTCTAATCAAGCACTGACGAGTGGTGTTGGTGTCATCTTCACTATGGTGTTTCATATTCTTTGTCAACATCTCTTGGGCCAATCCTCTAGATGTCAACAAAGAGGATCCAATGAAACACAACCAATTTTGAGCTTCTATGTCTTTGATAGTAAATTTTTCTAAGTGTAAAAACTTGGAAATTTTTTTCTAAAGTGTGGTGTTACACTCTCTAACGTATCTAGTGTAACACACATCAAGCCTTATTTTGCAAGATTTTTCTAAGTGTCAATAGTAGTCCCATGAAAATTTTTCTAAGTGTCCTAATATGCTCTCAGTTTGCTTGTAATGCTCCCTAGTGTAGCCAGTGTAGCACGCACTTCCATGGCCAACTTTCCCAAGTGTCATGCCAAAAATGATTAAGGATTGCTTGGCATGGACAAAATAGTTTGGAAAATCTTCTATCTCCTAGGTTTTCATGCTTGCTACACTCCCTAGCATATCTAGCTTAATACATGTCTTAGTTGCCAATTCACCCAAGTACCAGGATAAAGGTTGTCAAAATTGCTTAGGATGGAAAAAATAGTTTGACAAATTTTCCATCTCTTAGGCTACTATGCTCTATTATGCTCCACAGCGTAGCAAGCATGACACAGGTTCCAATGCCTAGTTTTGCCTAAGTGTTGGATAAGAATCTATCAAGATAGCTTGATGTGGAAGACACATTTGTCATATTTTCTAACTTCAGAGGCTACCTCTCCTACTACACTCCACAACATAGCCAGTGTGCCATGAAGGAAGACTATAGATTTCATCAAAATTTGGCTAAGTGTCCCTACTATACTCTATTATGCTCCCCAACATACCTAGCATAACTAGTGTGAAACATCAAAATTTTGCAAATTTTCACCAAGTGTTGTGCTACGCTCTAGAGCATAGCTAGCTTGACACTAGAGAAAAGCTTCTAATAACCTCCAAAAGCCTGTAGAACTTAACATCGACATTCATCTCAACTTCAACATCCCATAGGCAACTAAGATTATTAATTTGTATTTCTTTTGCACTCCCATTGGTCCTCAAAATTGTCCCTATGCTTGACCCTACTCAAAAGAGGGGAAGACATAGTCCCAAAGCATAGCCTCCAAGTTGCATTATTTTTGCACTATTTACAAGTACATTGTAGTCTTTCAAACTTTGGCACATGTAGTTTGGGTAGTGTAGTCATATTTTAGTAGTCTCTGGGGAGTTGTTTCTATTCTTCAAAGTGTAACACTTTACTACTCTCATGAGAGTGTAACATATTAGCGTAACCCTGTCTACGCTCATGCCACATGGCACCCACACTACATGGTCCCTAATTCATGTTTCACACTAAACCTAGCCCTATAAATACCCTAGCATCTAGCACTCTAGGGGTGGAAAAATCAAAAAAGAACTAGCCATTTTAGCTATATAAGCATCCCTGACACTCCCACACTTGAGAATCTAAGCTTTGCTCCTTGGTGCCTCCCAAAATGTAGTCCACCATTACATTGCACCCACAGAACATGGCAACAGCCAACCCAGCAAGTTTAACCTCCACTGCAGCCATTAACTCCATGTCCCAGGCATCCTAGAGACTATGACTACACTACTACAATGTCATTATGCCTACCTGATGCTGCATACAATTCTCACCTCTTATCTAGCAAAAGTTATGCTTCCCATTTTGGGGGTAGTGCATTCCTTTGTTCTTTAGCTCTATTCCATTTCTTTTCTAATCATTTTTCTTTGGTATTAAGCATAACTCTTAAATTTTTCTACTATTTAATACATATTTTCATGTTCACATCATTGTTTTCAAGCCAGAAAACCCTACTACACTTTGGCTTAGTCAATCCCATTATCTACATGTAACGTAGTATAAACCCTTCTTGCATATGGTCATCTTAACACCATGTAAGTCTCTATTTGATCAACCAAACTATTTAGGGTACCTTGTTTCCATTTTCCCAAAAAAAACCCTCATGCAAATTTGAGCTTAGGCTATACGCTCATCGATCTCTGGGTGTTCTAGCCACTAACATTTTCAAACATCACACTATTGATGCATAAATTTTTGTCACACTAACACCGGGAAAGAAACTCATTTTAGGAGACTATTTCCTAGGGTGCCTCTCGTATGGGTACAGAAACCTAGGAATAGTCTCAGCTGGAGAGGGCTATGTGGCCTTTTACAAATAATGATAAACTAGAAAGAAATCTAGAATTTAAATTAAATAATTATCTTCAATACAATAAGTAATTAAAAGAACTAAAATTTCCTTGGTCCCGCTGATGCTGCTGGTTCATCACTGTCGATGGTATCCACTACTAGGCAGGAAGACCATGATCATCATGAGAGAGGGAGAGAGAGAGAGACTACCCAATGTAGTCTACACATGGCAACAACTACAATTCTCAAAGCCTGCCATCATTTTTCACCTTTTGTGCATCACTGTAGAGAGGAAGATCATTTGCCCACATCTATACCACCATGACAAGCTTCTACCATCACCAAGAAGACCCATAAGGATCCAATTTTAAGCTACTGGCTCCTACCTTGGACCCTCCTTGAAGATCATCTAGAAGCCTGTAAAGAAAAGAAAAGAAAAGAGGAAACTACTGCTTAGTGGAGAGGAAGCTACCTCTCCAGACTAATAGCCAAAGCCTATTTTTCTAAAACCACCTCCTCTCCTCCCTCTCTAGAGCCTATTTGGAACTCCCTTTTATAGCTACTATGACCATCCATAATGATGTCTACATTTCATTTAATGGCTATAGAAATTGCCATCACTTCTTGTGTAATAACGCCCACATTCTCCAATTAAGTACCCACTTATGTCTATAACTATCGTAACTTCTAAAACGTTTGCTACTAATGACCATAACCACCATCATTAATGACCATAATTACCATAACTTCCAAAACGTTTGCCACTAATGACCGTAACCACCATCATTAATGACCATAACCTGATAGTTTAAATTCCCACTACTCGCATGATTTTTATTGTGGTTATTAAGGGAGAGAAATAGAAATGTTGATAATCATGGCCCCATGCGAGCATGGCAGTGTTGACATCAACACTTAGCCCCCAAATTTTGAATTGCATGCCAATGCAAGGAAGACCACAAAATTTTTAAAATGATGCAATGGATAGGGAATTATAAATATCACAAAACAAGCAAATGGAAACTTAAAAGTAAACTAAACATGATTAAAATAACCATATAATCAAAAGAGAACTAAACATGGCCCATCCAAACCACACCATATTATTTAATTAAACTCTAAATATATAATTTTATTATTTTAACTACATATATCTATATATAATTAAAATATAATTATGATTTCTTTNAACTTATTACATTGCCAATGAACACAGTCCTCATTCCTTTTTTTTTTAGGAAACTTTGCCCATAGTGTACTTCATTCTTAAGGTAGGAATTCCAACACGAGTCTGGCCAATTAGCTGCACTGCCAATGAACACGGTCTTTTCAAAACTTTGCCCATGGTACAGTTCAACCCTCATGTATGTGCCTTTGATTACAATTTGATGGCATCATAGTAGGTCTCCAGTGGATCAAGTGGAGATAAACACACTTCACCTCGTTGTTCACAGGGTAACCATGGATCATCACACTTGAGGGCTAGGGCTTATTAGAGGGAAGATGGGATTTTCCAAGGTCACCTAGTGATTATGAATAAGCATTCTCCAACATCACCTATCCTACACTCATATGATCATGATGATTACATGATAAGTTAGCACAAATCTCATACTCCATAATCCAACATACCTAAAGAAACTAAAACCTTGAAAAATACTAGGAAGAATCAAAGCATTATTGAAATAGATAGTATAAAGAAGATTTTATGTAATAGTACTAGGAATATTATATAAAGAATTATACTTACATTATTTTTGAATGGTGTTCTAATGACCCAACGCCTAGTAACTCAAAAGACCATAATGATTATTAAAATCATATGTAAAGCAAAAATCAAAAATAATATGCCAAGAAAGAAATGATGAAAATGCAAAGAAAATATGCAAATGCGACTATATACAAATGAAATGCATGGTGAAGAGGAAGAAAACATGTAAGTAAGAATCTACTAGTTGTCCACGTGGGGCACCTGAGTAGAAATGCTTCAAATGAAATGCATTAAAATTTCTATGTAACCTATGTCCTTGCAAATCATCAATTTTATATACATTGGGTCCAACAACCTCTGCAATTTGGAATGGACCAAACCACATAGAAGAAAACTTAGTCTAAGGGTTGATCTGACCAGATGCTCTATCCCTCTTAAGAACCAAATCACCTACTTGAAATATTTTTGTTGCATATTTCTTATCAAACCATTTCTTGACAATTTGTTGATGACTACATATATTCTTGATCGCTTTAACCCTTTTAATTTCTAGATTCCAAATGTCATATGCACATGATATTAGATGCTCGTCAATTGGCAAATAGTCCAAGAAGAATTGATATGTTGGAATTTGCAAATTAATTTGCAATATTGGTTATTGTCTGTACACTAAGTCATATGGTGTAGTCTTGATTGACTCTTAATAACAGACCCTATCTACCCAAACTACCCATTTTAGCTATTCATGCCAAGTTCATGGGTTTTGGGCTATCATTTTCTTAATTCCATATAATATGATTTTGTTGGAGGATTTAGCCAAACCATTACCCTATGGATAATATTCAATTACCACCTTGTTAATGATATTATGTTCTCTAGCCCAATCTGTAAACTCTATGGAGATGAAGGCGGGTCCGTTGTCGACTACTAAAGCGTAAGGATATCCATACCTTGAGATTATATCATTTTCTAAGAAGGGAATGACCTCACGAGATGATGTAGTTTTAGTTTCTTTTTCTTATAACCAACGTGTGCAATAATCCATGGTTGTTAAGATAAACTTGTGTAGGGTACTAGACAAAGGATTAATCACTCCAATAACATCTAAAGCCCACTATGCAAATGTTCTAGCTTCTATTATCAACTGTAAAGGAGCTAAACTCTTGGGGTCTTTACCCTTAAATATTTGACATTAGACACAAGTTCTAACCAAGTTTTGAGCATCATTTATCATAGTAGTCTAGTAATAACCAGCCCTCACAATTTTATGAACTAATGAGTGGTATCCTATATGTCCTTCCTCATGAAGTTGTTTCAAAGCATTGTTAGCCTGTTCTTGGTCTAAGCACATAAGGTATATCTCCTAGAAGTTCTTTCTAAATAGCTCACCACTTATTAAAGTGAATTTTGAACATTTTGATATTAAAATCTTTCTCATATATCTAGGTAAACCTGAGGGACAACGATGGAAGTTAAATAAAATTTGATATCACCATAGCATGGATCATACAATTGATTGGGAGCAAATGGGATATCATTTTCCTCATCAATGGATAATATGTGAAAAGAAATTGACACTTTATCTTTGGATACATCACAACTTCCCGAAGTTGAGGCTTAGCCAATTAGCTTGGCAAGGCCAGTCCCTTTAACTAACTTGGCTACCTTCCATTGAATATCATATTCTTGCAACTTCATAACCCATTTAGCACGTTTTTCACTAGGATCTTGTAATTTAGCTAAAGCAATGGTGGCTAGGTTAGGGAGAATGACAAAGACTTTTGCATTTAACAAGTAGTTGTGGAATATCTTTAAGGATTTTATTACATCATACAATTTCTTCTCTACAGGTGAGTATCTTAATTTTTCATCCTTTAAAGATGCAGACATGAAAGCTATCAGTAGTAGTAGTAATTTCACTAGAAAAAGCATATACGTGAAAGTCATTTTCATACCAAGGAGAGGCCAGGATAGGGGCATCTATAATGGCCTCTTTGATAGTGAGGAAAGCATTCTTTCTTTCTTCTGTCTAGTGCATATTATTATCTTTTTTAAGCATCTCATTCAATGGTCTAACTAATTCAGCATAGATGGGGATAAATCATCTATCGAAGTTGATTTTCCCAAAGAATTCCCTTAGACCAATTTTGGATAGAAGGTAAGGTACTTCTAAAATTGCATTCACCCACTCAGGGTCAATTGCAATCCCCTCCTTTGTCACTATATGACCCACGAATTTACTACTTTGAACACCGAAGATAGATTTCTTTGCATTCAGGGTAATACCGAATCATCTACATCTAATTAAAATGTTTCTTAGGTCTCTAAGTTGCGTACCTCAATCTTTGGAGAAAATGGTTAAGTCAGCTAAGTAGATAATAATGCACTTTCTAATCATCCCTTCAAAATTCTTATCCATAGCTCTTTGAAAGGTAGTGCTAGCATTTATGAGGCCAAAAGGCATTTTAGTGAACTAAAAAGTTTCCCATTTTCTTGTGAAGGATATTTTGTATTGCTCTTTCTTATTTACTAGAATTTGTTTATATCCTAAATACCCATCTAAAAAGAAATACATTTGAGCCCCATTCACAATTTGCAAAAGCTCCTCCATAAGGGGAAATGCATAATTATTCTCAATGCAAGAAGTATTAAGGTTGCGAAAATCAATACATAATCTTAATTCACCAGTACATTTCCTAACAGTTACTAAGTTTGATATCCAACTAGAGTGTCTCACTGGGTAAATAATTTTGAATTCTAGGAGATTGTCAATTTTTTCTTTCATGAGGGCTTCAATCTTTTGATTTACAGGTCTAATTTCTTACCTAAATGGTTTTGTTTCTAGCCTAAGGGGAATTGTATGTGTCATTACTAATGGATTAAAATTTTTAAGGTCTATTCGTAAGTCCAAGACAAAACATCATTAAACTCATGTAGCAATTCGACTAGGATTTTTCTTTCATCTAAATGTAAACAAACTCCTATTTTAACAAGATATTGTTTTCCTTTCTTTTGAATCTAGATTATTTCAGTCTCAACTAATGTTTTTAAATTAGTATTTTTGGACAAGTCTATGGTCTTGGTGTGTAAGTTGTCAAATAATGCTTCCCTAACAGCTACTTCAAGAGATATTTTTAAAAAAAAACACAACATCCTTTGATATATCTCCTTGATTACTAAATTCTCCTTTAGAAAATAGAAATTTACAAATGTGGTTGTCATCATCAAACACTTGAAAATAAAACACATTATCAGGGATACAATAGGATTTCATCTTTTCAATAATAATTTCTAAATCCCAAGCATTGTGTTTGAATGGGACATCCAAAGTGGTTGCCATTTGGGCTAGTACATCAGGCATGTAATTTTCCTTTCTAGGTATATGTTCAATGGTTACATATTCAAACTCTTTAAACAATTAAAGAATGTAAGCTTTATATGCTTTCATGGTAACATCTTTATTGTCAAAGGTTCCATTGACTTGGTTTACTATTAGTTGGAAGTCACTATAGATTTTAATCTTGGACAAGTTGTAATATTGAGCTAACTTAATCCCATGTATGAGTGCTTCATATTCGACCATGTTGTTAGTCATAGGTTGTGAAAAATTGATGGCTTTAAGGATAGGAGCTTCACCAGAAGGTATAAGCATTATTCCAAATTCACATCCTTTCTTAGAAGAGGCACCATCCACTCTTAGTATCCAAGTGTTTAAATTCTTGAAATCAAAAAAATCAATCCTCTGGTTAAGGTAACAATGATAGTCATTGAAATTTGATCCATTCTCTAATATTTCATTGGTCAGAACCTCACTTACATCCTTATCATTTCCTAGTGGTGGTGGATCACTGAAAAGAAAAGTTCTTCCATCATGTTGGTGGTATGGAAAAGTATCTTCATAGACCTTCTCACATTCCCTAAAAGCTTGATAATATTGGGTAGAATACATGTACATAAAAGGGTTTATGCCTGTGGTTTCACCCACATCATCATTCATCAAATATTCTCCAAGACCTAGCTCAATCACTCCAACAAAGGGGTTGGTGTTTTCATTTCCTAGAGGTATATGAACTATCTCTTGAATTGCCTCTCTCATTTCATTAAATTGTAGAAGATCATACATTGAGATGTTAGCTTTGGTTTTCTTCAAATCCTCAACTAGATCATAAGTCTTAGGTACACTTTTGACTTCTTGTTGAGGTGGAGTTCTTCTAAGAAGAGGAGGGGAGTTTGCTTGTTGTGGGGCATTTACTTGTGATGACCCGATTTGGTTGTTTACATTGTTAGGAACTCTCCTATTTGGAGGAGTGTAAGGGTCAATCCAAGTTTGTTGTTGTAGGTTGTTCATAATGTCAGTAAGTCTACAATAGTGAGCATTAGGTGGGTTGGGGTTGTTTACCATAACTTTCTCCAATGAGGAAACCTCTTCATTTTCTATTTGATGAGGTACATTAAGGACCATAATAGGAGGTTTTCCATTTTGTTGACTTTGGGTGTTGTCGCCAAATAATGCTAAAAATTGGGGACAAGTCTTCTTAGAATGTTTCCTAGTGTTATGGAGGTGACAATAATTATCATTGACTAATGAACTAGGCTTTTCTGGTTGTATAGGACCCTTATTGTTGTTTCTCTTTAGCTCAACTACTTCTTTGGAAATTTTTTGAAGTGAAGTTAATATCTGGGTCATTTCATCTTGAGTTTGAGTTGGGGGTTCATTAGGATTAGATACGTTATTTGGGTTTATGATGGACTAAACTAAGGCCTTTGATTGATCCTCATTCAAACTAGTGTTAGATGGTAGGAATGGAGAAGATGTGGGACCTTGAAAATAGCTATTTGTTGGTTGAGTCATTTGAAGGGGAACATAGTGTTGGTCATTGGGAAAGTTGGTAGAGCTATAGGACTATGTTGCATAGGATTTCTAATGCTCATCATTCCAAACTGGGTTTGAATGCTATTCATAAGGGTAATTTGTTCTAGCTCCACAACTTTAGCCATTGCTCCCTATATTTTTGTTATGTTTGAATTAGATTTGATGGCATAGGCAAAGAATGGGTTGATGGTAGAAAGGTAAAGTTGAGCATGCCATCAGGTTGTGGATGCATCTCAGTTGGCACATAGGATAGCTGTTGAAGGAATCTAAGGTTATAATCCCTAACATTTTCCCCATGTAGCTTTCTTAAGCTAGTGAAATTACTAGATACTATGGCAGGGCTTGTGAATTTGTTAAAATGAGTCAAAAAATTATTTTTGAATTCCTGCCATGAGTTAATGGAGGCATTAGGGAGCATTAGAAACCATTGAATTACTTTGGTTCTGAAAGTTGTTACAAATACCCTACATGCCACATCATTTTGGACAATGTTGTAGATGCCTAGTAAGGTTTCAAAACATTGTATATGTTGGCAAGCATCACTAGAAAGGTTTGTGGGGTTGTAGAAAAAATTTATATTTTGAAGTGATTTTGGGATATCATGATAATTAGTGAAGTTAAAGGGGTTACTAACCAAGGGAGCTGGGGGTTGATTGATTACCATCCTAGTCTAGGTTCTCCTAGGAATAAAACNAAAATAAACTTAAAATTGCATAATCAAATAAAACCACCTTACCTAACCCAGGACTAAGGTAAGGACCACCAAAACACAAATTCAAAAATGGGATTGGGAAACAAGGATTTTAAAAAAAAAAAACAACAATAAAAAAATTAAAGAAAAATGGGTGATGGGACCTGAAAGTTTTCAAGAAATGAACTTTTGAGGATAGGAAATAAAGGGCTCGAAAATTATTTTAAAGGATTTTTCAAGGAAATGGTTGAAAATAGAAATTTTAAATAAAACAATTTTGAAATAAGGAAAATAAAATTTTCAAGGAATAAAAATAGAATAGGGACTAGAAAAGAAGAGAAAATAGATATTTCAAAAAATGATATAACAATGGCTAGGAAAAATGACAAGAAAAGCTAATAAAAAAAAGGCAGGAGAAAGGCCCTCCATCTAGCACCAAAAAAAGGTGTTGATGCATAAATTTTGGTCACACCAACACCAAGAAAGAAAATTTTTTTAGGAGACTATTGCCTAGGGCACCTCCTGTATGGGTACAGAAACCTGGGAATAGTCTCAACTAGAGAGGTCTATGTGGCCTTTTGTAAATAATAAACTAGAAAGAAATCTAGAATTTAAATTAAATAATTATCTTCAATACAATAAGTAATTAAAAGAACTAAATTTTTCCTAGTCCCACTGACGTTGTTGGTCCGTGACTACCGATGGTATCCACTGGGCAGGAAGACTACGATCGCCGCAAGAGAGGGAGAGAGAGAGAGAGAGAGAGACTACCCACTACAATTTGCATAGGGTAGCAACTACAGTTCTCAAATCCTACCATTTTTTGCTACCTTTTGTGCACTACTGTAGAGAGGAAGATTGTTCACCCATGTCTGCACCACCATGACAAGCTTCTACCATCGCTGAGAAGACCCGCAAGGATCCAATTTTGAGTTGCTGGCTCCTACCTTGTACCCTCTTTCAAGATCAACTAAAATCTTGTAAAGAAAAGAAAAGAAAAAAGGAACTATTGCTCAGTGGAGAGGAAGCTACCTCTCTAGACTGATAGCCAAAGCTTGTTTTTCCAAACCCACCTCCTCTCCTCCATCTACAGAGACTATTTGCGACTCCCTTTTATAGCTACTACAACCATCCATAATGATGTCTACATTTCATGTAACAACTAAAAAAACCACCATCACTTCTTGTGTAATAATGCCCATATTTTCTAATTAAGTTCCCACTTATGTCTATAACCATCATAACTTCTAAAACATCTACTACTAATGACCATAACCGCCATCAATAATGACCGTAATTGTCGTAACTTTCGTAAGTTTGCCACTAATGACCGTAACTGCCATCATTAATGATCGTAACCTAACAATTTAAATTTCCACTACTCACATGATTTTTATTGTGGTTATTAAGGGAGAGAATTAGAAACGTTGATAATCATGGCCTCATGCAAGCATGGGAGTGTTGACATCAACACACACCTATCACCAAATACCTCTTAATGACATTTATGCAAGTATCCTAGCCCAATTCATTAAGATGGAGGAAGAGGACAAGAAGCATAGCTCTAAAAAAACAAGAAGAGAAGGATGAATTTAGGGTAGAAACTAAGCCTAAAAACATCCTGGGAAGGTTGTTCCAACAAACATCCCCTAAGGTCACAGCACCTTCCTCTAGTGCCTTTATATTCTTTATGGGCATCGTTCCATCATCTTTCACTTCCTCTTACCCTACCACAGCTGATCCCACACCAATTATATCCATGCATCAAACTTGATCAATGCCATAGCCAATAGCCTATAACCCATCAATGTTTTTTTCCATGTAGCCTCAATCTATGCAGTCATCAATGGTGGTTTTCACCACTAAAAACCCACTAACCATCCATGTGGTGCTCACCATGGGATCCTAGGAAACTCAAGGATCACACATCCCATTTATCCCATTTGTTCCTCACATACTAACATAAACTTCCTTTTCCTTGTTTGGTCCACAAGCTATGACCATAACACAACCACTTCCTTCTATCTTACAACCAATAACAAGGACACAAGCCTCACAACAGATGCCACATCCATGTGTACAAGCCCCATAGCCAAAACGTTTACCACAAGGCCTAGATCAAGCCTTCAATATGATCCAAGGCCTAATGAAGGAGTTAAAGAGGCTCAAAGCCTCTACTTTCCAAAGTGTCAAGATTATGGACTTCTACCAAAATGATCCCATTAGTCCTATGATCTCACCCTTGACACTTCCTCCTAGTGTCCTTGTTTCTGAGTTTAGTAAATACAATGGAAAAGGTAGCCCCAATGCTCACCTCATAACCTTCAAATCTAAGTGTTTGCTATTGCATCTGTGGCCTCATACTATCATCAAGATTTTTCCTATGTCCTTAACTTGGGAAAGTGCTTGATTGGTACCACACACTACCTAGAGTATCAATATCCTATCTTGAGGACTTGATAGCCTAATTTGTTAACTACTTCAAGTATAACTTGAAGTCTGGTACCACTCTTGACTACCTCATGAAGGTCAATCAGGGATCCCTAGAACCTATAAAGAAGTTCATCTAATAATGGAATGCACTACTGAATGAAATATAGCTGAAACACAGCTTTTGGCTATATTTAAGGGTGTGGTTAATGACTTCATTAAGTCCAAACTTTACTACCTTGACTTGAGGTCCCTTAGCCAAGCATTCTCTCAAACCAAGAACATAGAGGGTACTATGGAGGCTAGTCATGACCTAATCTATGCAGCATACAAAAACCAACATACTTGGAAGGACAAAGAGAAGAGCAAACACAATAATATGGATATAGCAACTATAGCCAAAGAAGCCAAGACCACTAATTAGGGACCAAGGAACAACTCACCCAAGGCCCTCACTAATAACCATGATAATCAACCATCACCTTGTAAGACCACCACAACTAGATCAAATGTTAAGTGGAAGGATCGAAGCATATACACTGCCTTACCTTTGAAACCATCCTAGTTGCTAGATCAATTGTTGAAGAGTGGGCGCATGCAATACAAATAGATGACTGAAGTTACTTGAAAGAAGCATGAGTTTCTATGCAAAATAGCAAAGGAACCTACTCAAGCAACAAATGATGATCCCCAATTATCTAGGTACTTTAAACTAGACTACTTTTGCCACTATTACTAACTACGTGGTCATGACACAGATTTCTACATTATGCTGAAGAATGACTTGGAAACAATGATAGGTAGGGTAGAGTTGATCTGAGATGCTTCCAACCTAGTCCAACCACAAAATCAATCAATGCAAGCACACAAGGACCCATTAAATGCTAATAACAATTCTTATGTTATCTTAGCATTCAACATTAATGACAATTAGAGACCAATGAGGGAACCATTTGTAATATAGGTACTCCCTTATGATGAAAGGGCCTATTTAGCTTCTAGTAGCTTAAGACCCCCTTTTTTTGTGAGAGTATCATCACAGGTGCATCCAAGAAAACCTTTTGTCATTAGGGTGCCCCAGCTTAACATAACCCCACTAGCCATAGCCTAACCAATTGACAGAAGCACACAACGACCTCCTGTGGTGGCAAATGCTACTACCTCTTTCTCACAAGCAATGAATGACAATTAAAAGATTTCAACCAAGAAAAATAAGAAGCATAAGCAAAAGCCTAGCAACAAGGGTGACAAGTAGATGAAGGCATGGAAGGAAGTGGATCCACCAAAGCCCACTTCCATCTCATCAATACCCATGACCTTCTCTTCCTAGTCTACTTCAATCAACAAGCCATGGAAAAACCCTAAAACCCATAGCTAGAACAAAGAGGAGAAGCTCCAGTAGCAACCATCCAAGGTCATAGTTCACATTAGGAAGCGCATGGAGAAAGTGAAGCACAACCAGGGTGACAAGCCCATGGCCAATGATATGCAATGCAATGGATCAAGTCAAACAATCCCTTAAGCAAAAGAATACAACTTTGAGCTTATATGACCTAATCATGACTTCTGCCACACATTGTGAGACACTAATAAAAATGTTGACTTTCATCTCCATTAATAAGGACATCCCCACTAACAAGAAATCCATCCATGCAATGATGGTTCCTCCCTCACCAAGGGAGAAGAAGTCAAACCCTTAGTATTTTATGATAATAAAATAAAGGCTAATCCTTGAACAAATACAACCTACAACAATCACAACTCTCAAATTCTTCAATGGGTCAAGGGTTGCTATCAATGGATCTATCTCCTTGGACTTTGTGAAAAAGGAAATATTCTCCATAGCGACCAATTTCTTGGTGATGAAGGAGATGCTAGGGTTTAACCTTATCCTTGGAAGACCTTGGTTGGCTCAATTACAGGTTGTCTTTGCCTATCCATCAAGAAATTCACCTTCCTTATGAGGGAGGTGAAATCATCATCCATGGTGATAGTACGCTTTCCTTGGCTATTAACAATGTAAACATAGAGCAGGGGTTTGAAATGAAGCTTTAGTAGGAAACTCCTAGTCATAAATTCCACCAACCCAAGAGAGAGGAGCAACCCAAGAACAATGATGATGGGCAATGGGATGTGTCATGGAATGAACTCCCCTTCAACATCATCAGTGAAGGGGATGGTGAGTACAAACTTGTGTAGAAAAGACCTTATATGTTTCCTAGCCTTTCAAACATTAGGAAGAGTATTCATAACTAATGTTCACTCCTACTCCTTCCATGTCATACCTTTATGACCTTTATAGCCATTTTTACCATAACCATTTAGCCTAAGTTTTCTCTTTGTTGACCAGTTATTACCTTTTTTCTTACGTTTCATTTTACTATTTATGCATAAGCCTAGGAGTTTATTTTATTTGCATTTTTATTTATTATGGCCTTATTTCTTTCTCTATGTTCTTTTTTTTAGCATGGTATAAACTAAAAAACCATTAAAACTTTAAAACATAAAATCACCAAAATATATAAGTTTCTTTTCAACCTTAGTCCTCTAAGACTTTAAACTAGAAACACAACCTGCAGTGGCCTTAAACTAGCAAAAATAATCACACAACATGGCCAACCATGGATTAAAACTAGCAACATAACCATAATGCAACATGGCCCACCATGCCCTTAAACTAGCAAAAACAATGTAACTTGTGCCTGCCATAGCCTAAATCTGGCAAACATCTATTTTATTCTATTTGTGTTTAGCTTATTATCACTTCAATTAACCATTTAATTTTATAATCAAAATCATCAACATACCCATTTATAACATTTATAACACTAGAACGATATATATATATATATGTAGCCAAAATGAAACCAAAAATTTAAACTTAAAATGTTTATAACATACATAGCCATGGCCCCACTGTGTGGCAAAATGTCAAAAACTAGTAACAACCATCTATAACATAGTCTTGGATAATAATAAACATCAACATAAAAATAAAAAAATAGCCAAAAATCTAAGAAAATAAGCAAATGGAAGATGCTAAGGGGCATCTAGACAAGGAAGTGATGGATCATTCCCACCATCACCGTTGGGGCTGTCAATATCTCCTAATGCCTAAAATACAACACATAGCCAGTTAGTAACCAATAATCAAAACCATAACTTAAAACAAAACTAAAAAATAAATCAAACCTATGGGTACTCCAACTCCATAACTTCTAGGGGTATACATGGAAGGCTATCCTCCAAACAATGAAGGATATGGTCCTCCATCATATTGATCTAGACAATATCCCCAAGATCAATGCTGGTGAGGATGTCAATCCTATCTACTACAATCCAAGTAGGTGGCTCTTAGGTAAGAGTACATATAGAGGTCTCATTAGCAATAGTGGTAATCTAAGGAGCAGTGGATTTCTCCACTGTGAGAGTACTCTCAAAGAGTTGATAGGCACTCTCCACCTAGATCCTCTGAATGAATAACTCTCTCTTGCGCCATTCAACTGACTTCTCTTTAAGCCACTTTAGGTGGGCCTCATGATCAACCTTATACTACTACTTGTGGTTCTTTTGTTTCCTACCCCACCCTAGGACCCAAGCACAGTGATCTTTCCAATCCTCAATCTTCTAGAAGATGAGGTCCATCTACATCTATTGTTCTACCATCTCACATGAGAGCACTACTTTATCTCGAATGGCATGCCAATAGTGAGTTCATGTGATCTCTTTGGTTTACAATTTTCCTAAGTTAGCCACTTGGACTTCCACAAATGCATTTTGATCCTAGAGATCTCTGATCATCTCCTCTCATAGTTGACTTTTCTTCGTCAAGGCCATAATTTTCTCCCATAGGAATTTTTCGGACCTCACTAGCTTCCATGAAGTTTTGGCACTCAACATTGCTAGATCAATAGCAATCTCATATAACTTCAAGGAAACTTCAAGGGTACACTAGAGACAACAGATGGAAGCTTTAGCAAGGAGTTAATCTTCATGTCTTGACTAGGGTCCCACTCCACTAAATACACTACATAACCATAAAATACAACCATAAACATAGTGTATAACCTAAGATAGCCATAACATAAATATAACTTGTGACATAGCAAAATAACTAAGGCATAGAAAATAAATCCTTACCTATCTTAGGTGTCAGTATTTTTACCAAATTAGAAAAAATATTAAGATAGAACACCCCAAGACATTATTTGATGAACATTAAAGAGGAGCAATAGTCCTATTAGATAAAATTTTGATGTAGGAGAAGGAATTTGCTTACAATTTTCATTAACTTCAAGAAAGCTTATGATATAGTTTTCCAAGATATTATTTGATGGTCATTACAAAAGAAAGATATTCCTATTAGGTACTTAAAGACTCTTCAAGACATGTATAATAGAGAAAGTACTCAAGGCTATTCAACACATGTATGATGAAGCAATTACTCATGCTCATGCTATCTATAGAAAGACTTCAAAATTTTTGATAAAGGTAAGATTGCAACAAGGATTTGCTCTAATCCCTTATTTCTTGAAAATTATTATTAATGAACTACCAAAATATATTCAAGCTGATTTCCTTTGGTGTATGTTCTTTGCTAATGATATTATTTTCATGGATGAATCTATGAAAGTCCTTTAAAAATCATAAATGTTGAGTATTATTAGAATAAAATGAAATAAATTGAGTGAAGTTTTAGTAGAAAAGTGAACAATGATTAGTTTATCCATATATTTATAATATATATCTCTAATTTCTCCAAGATAATATTTTTCCTTTAAAAAGTTAAATATATTGATTCTAAAAATGATTCATATAACATGGGATTTAAAATTTGAGAGATATACTTAGTGTTACATAATGGAAACCTAGAGGGTTATGATAAAATATGTATTATTTACCACTTCTGAAGTATGATTGGTAGTTGGCCTCTACATGATCATGTTTACTAAAGCATTATGGACAATATATATTATTTACCATTACCAAAGTATGATGGGTATTTGGCCTCTCTACCAAAAAGATACAAAGCTTAGAATCCAAAACCAAGAAGTTTTTCAATGTAATCAAGTAAATCAAGATGGAAGAAATGATGAAAATTGAAGTAAGATGTAGGAAATAATGAAAAATAAAGCAAGATGGAAAAAATAATGGAAAGCTAATGGTGTTCTTTGTAGTAGAAAAAATCTATTTAAGTTCTAGAGAACTACTATCAAGCCCTATGATTATTTACGATGTAGAATGTTGGCCTATCAAAAAAAATATTACGCTCAATGTAACACTTTATCCTTAGATATTCCTTACCCCTTGGTATGTTTATCATTTGAATCCTTTATGTCTTTTTGTTGAGCCTATGTCTTATGTTTTAAAATACTTTTTTAATTTGACTATACTTTATGTCTTAATATGTGTTTTATATTGGTTTAGCTTTATGTGTTATTATTGCCTTTTTAAATGCTTTTAATATTTTTAATGTATTTTTTACCCTTTTCTATTTTAATGATTAGCATTTTATTTTTATTCATTTATCATATGTGTGCTAACACTTTGTTAGATTTTTAAGTTAGCAAGTATCAAATACTAGATGGGTCATTAGTTCATGGAGTACTACATTAACTTTGAAATATGATTTGTTTGAACTTCTTTGTAATTTTTAGTAAAACTATTTGAATATATTTTTGTTTTTAGTTTTTAATTTGTTTTTAACTTATGTGTTAAAGAGCCTTATGTTACTACCTTAGTTACTTATGTTTGGACCTTAGATCTTTTTATTAGAATTGGTAATAAACATAGCTACTAGCTAACCCATAAGAGGGTACCTATTAGACCAATAGCAAGTATAAGCACATGTTAGAATATTATTTCTATTAATTTTAGAAATTAAGGTTAGTTGTACTTTCTTTTTAATTTTATTTTTTTCCAAGAGAATTATCCTTTTTCCCAACCATGTCATACACTTTTTAGTATAAATACCCAACAACCTTTTCATTAGAAATAATCCAATTTCATTGCCAACATGTGGGAGAAAAAATTGAAGAAGAAGACCTTACCAATTTGGAAAGAAGCTAGATATAGATCTATGTTGTAATCCAAGACCCTAGTAAGTGCTTTGTTTATGATTTTCATAGATCTCATCATTGATCTTCAATTTTACCTAAGTTTTAGAACCTATTTAGGAGATTTCAACCATGTAAAGGTTGCTAGCTACAATGCTATCAATAGAGGGAAAATTTGGTACTTTTCTCTCTTTTTAGATTTTTGGAGCTTTGGTTACATATGCATTTGTTTTTTCTCAATTTTAATTTCTTCAATAACAATTTGATAAAATTCCTATATGTTAAAATTGCTTATTCTATGCATGTTTTTAGGAGATCTAGTATTTCATAATGATTTTTTTTATTCATGGGATATTAGAAAACTTTTTACATTTTTTTAGATTTATTTTAATACTAGTTTAATTCTATCAAATTTTTGAATTATAAAACTAACATTTTAAGTTGTAATTTATATTTTTCACCCCTAAGATGACTTTAGGTGGCAATAACCTAGAAGAAAAGAATACTCATTTTTCCAACATGGATGCTAAAGATACCTTTCCAATTTGTTGTAATTCCATCGTGACATTATGATGGAGGTTTAGACAAATTTTAATGTCATAGTTTGACGTCACATGTTAATAGGAGCAACTTTTGTGAACTAATCCCCTAGCTTTCAAATCCAAAAAATTGCAAAAATAGCCAAAACATAGTTTCTATGGCTTCTGAAATGTCTAAAATCTTGAAAATAATAACTATTCATATTTTAGGATTTTATAAGCTTGAAATAGTCTTTAGAACTTTAAATTTCCTTTAATTTTTGGTTTATCTACAATTTCAATCATCCTTTTTAGACATGTATTTTGATTTTTAGTAGTCTTAGACCCCTATTTCAAAATGACCTTTTTTGACTTAGATCATTCATTTGATTTATTAAGTAATTTGGATACATTTTTCCACCACTCGGGGTTATATATATTTATATCTATAATTACTTAGATATGGACTTTTGGTTAGTAATGCTTATATGAGTTGCCTTTCTTGGTAAGTATCATTCATTCAGTTTTGATTTTTGTTTAAGTTTTGTGAATGGTGATGAAATCTTTCAATTAATATGTTATTTTTGATAAATTTTGGAATTTTATAATTGTATTATTTTTGTTATGTTTGTATGTTTTAGTGTTAACTTTTATATGCAACTACCCATGTGCATGAATATCTAGCTACCTAATGCATGTTTCCAAATCCCATAAGAGAGAACTTGTAGTTTGTTTTCCCTACATAGTCTTAAGAATGATTTCTTCTTCTTCTTTTTCTTTTTTTCTTTTTCCTTTTTTTTTTCAGTTCCTTCCAAGTGATTTAATTAGTTGTAAGGAAGAAGATTTAGAAGGTGGTATTGATGCTTAGAATATTTCTTTTTATGCTTTTGTAGTTTTAGATTTTAAGTTGTCAATTTGTACATTTTTTTTTCTAAGCTATGATGTCCAACTAGTATTTGACATTATGTATTGCCTATTGCTTTTCTTTGATGCATGTCTAAATTTGTGATGGATATTTATTTCTGTTGGATATTTTTATGCAATTTTTATGTAATACATTATTAATACATTAGAGCCCAATTCCTTTTTAATGTTTTTATCAAGCTTAATAATTTTTATAATTATTATGATTTTTTTATATTTACTGCTATTATTTTTAGCTTGGGCATTAGAGCATTCAACTATTTATTATTAGTGGACAAGTTAGGTTTCATATGCATGAGGCTATTATCACTATATTTTATGGTTTTTTTTTTTTACTCATGATACATTTTTTCTACCCCTATGCACCTATTTTTAAAGATGCCTACTATTTTAACTATTACATTTTCTTTGGCATTCTATGATTCTTCTTAAGTTGTATTTTTATTTTATCTATATTGATGAGCGGCAAGGTACCCCTACACCCAACCATGTGAATCACTAAGGTGTTCACATGTTATCCAATTGAATTTTGTGGACTTATAGTTTTCCAATGCACTAATTTTCTAGGAAGTGAAATGGGCATTGAGAACATTCTTTGTCTTCTCAATTCCACTTGTGAAGTACAAGTATATAGTTGAGTGCAACTTCGGTATGTGATTTTTATCATTTTGTATTTTATAAGTTTGATTGCCTACGATAAGAATGAAAAGTAGAGTAATTTAAGATCTAATACATCTATTGCCTAGCTAGCCTAACACAAGTACCTATTTCCACTTTCCAAACACATCCTAAACATGTATAGTATTACTAGGCTACCAAACATTAAGTGTTTTTGGGCTACCAAGTGCTACACATATGCTCAAAGTGGTTGTGTTTGTGTTCATTAGCAACTAGAAATTAATTGCTTAATTTAAGTGCATTAAAGTAAACTGCATAAAAATACTTTGCATGAGTATTAAATGCATCAAGCAAACATTAATCTATTCTCAATGCTACAAGGAGGATCAAAAGGGTTCATTTTTATTCCCATCACACTGCTATGCTCAAGTACATTAGTGTTTGAACAAAGATCCGTACACACTTAGGCTCCTACTATGGGCACTTAGAAAATATTCCAACTCTAGAGAAAACAAACTACAAGAGCTTCACTATCTATGAAAAAACTATAAAAATCTATATAAAAAACTATCTCAATTGTGAGCCCAAGCATTATATTTATCGGCCGACATATACCCCATGATATCAAATATTTGACATTGCATCTTTGGCCCCGATATCATATATCCAATATCAAGGCTCTAATATCAAAGTTAGTCAAAACATGATTCATCATACCCCCACAACTAAATAAAAACTCATCCTAAAGTGAAGAAGAGAATGAACAAGTTCCTAACAAAATATTGGGAAGGTATGGGATTTTTGACTAACATACAAACTAACTCAGATGGAACAAACAAATTCCTAAGTACCCAAGTGTATGGATATAATATTTTACAAAATTGAGTGTTCATGACAAGAAAAGACAACACCCTAGACAAAACTAACATCCATTCCTCTAGTTGCTAAAGAGTAAGGAAGAAGATTCAACAATCGTGAATAGTCCTTGTCATGTGGTACTACCACATCATCCATGATGAAGATAGCCTCACTTCTAGTACATGCTTCCCACTGCAATTACAATAGAATTGCGAATCAGTATGCAATGTGTAACACCTAGCTATTAAGTATCTTGTCTCATTAGTGGTTACACTCATCTAGGTTGTGATTGTGGCAGATTGATTCCTTTAGTAGTGTTAGCAAGAAGACTGACAAATAGGGTAAAATGGAGAAGTGGTTCATTAAATTTGAAAAAGTTCAAATAGGATGAAATGCTTGAAGAGGATGTAAGAATTTACAATAGTAACAATAATAAGTTTCATTGAAAAACATTGTGAAGATGCACACAATTGAATGTCATTAATGAGGTAAACAAAAGGATTTGATTGTAAGAGTGTCAAGGATAAAGAACTTAACTAATCCAACCAAAAGATATGCAAGTAGGTCCTCCCCAAAGCAAGCATAGGAATTTTATTACCCTAGAATAACTTTAAAATAAGAAGCATATGGGCCCTGTGGATGATTAATGGTTATAGAATGTTAAGTATAAAAACCTTGAAGAAACTACCTAAGAATTTCGATACATCAAACCAGGACATTAAACAAGAACATGAAACCAACAGTAAGGTGAGATATAGAAAGTATAGATGGATGTGAGAGAGAGAGTTAAATGGAGTTCCTAATTAAGGTTACATGAAGTCCCTTCTAAATTTTATGGTTAAATGACTTAATAAGATCCATCCTTACTCTAGACTAAAACCAACCACATTTAGTGACTTCACATTGCCATTCTAAGACTAGTCCACCTCCCTGAGACACAACAGTGCTTTCAGAGAATAACCACCATTCCTTATTAGAGAAGAAAAGAGAAGTAGGAAGTGAGGAAGGTCCTTAGTTAGAGGGGAGCTTAAAGCATGGGTAATATGTCTTTCTAGTTCCATAACTAGTTCTTGTAGCTCATTTATTTTGTTTTGGGGGTATGGTTTGAGTTTCCATCATTTTTTTCAAATAGAAACCACACCATGCAAAGACTTATACATTTATTATGTTTAAAGAGTGTGCTTTTAATTCCCATCATTTTATTTTTTTATTTTTTATTTTTTTTTGGATGAGAGCCACACTGTGCAAAGACTTATTCAACTTTCGTTTATTGGTTGACATGAAACAGTAATAAATCCATGAAAACACACATGCACCCAAGCAAGTAGAAAGGTACCAAGGATACCAAATCCCATTGAAGTCACACCCTGTTCAAATTTTTAAATCCTTTTCAATTCCAAAAACTACCAAAGTTACAAATTTGTTATAGTTTTATTACTAAAAAAGGGACTTCATATTTCCATAACAAGGAAAACCATAGAGTTTTTGGATGGGTGGATGTTGTGGACTCACTTCTTATTGCATGAAAAGAAACCATGTCCTCATTATGAATAACAAAATTCAAAGCTAGAATCCAGGAACCAACAATCAAATAACTAAATAGTACACACCACCATTAAGCAACAAATCATCACTGTGCTTGGCACTTATTAACAAAAAGTTAGAAAATCACACCAAAATAAAAGAAAATATAAAAGAAAGTGTAAAATATTTAAGAAATAGCAATTGTACTAATGATGTTGTAAAACAAAAATTTTGAAAAATTAATAATATAGAAAAAAAAAGTGTAAAACAAAGAATGTGTAAAATAAAAATGTGTATAACAAAAATATGAAAAAATAAAGAGCCGCTTATATAGTTAGCATGGATGTCCATCTCCCCCATGACTAAGTTGAAAGGAGAAGATTCGAAATATCAAGCATGGTTGTCCATCTGATGAAGTATTTGTTGTATTTTCTAGCTTATGCTCATGGAAAGGTTTGACTTGTTGTATGTTGACCAACAATTTCTTGTCTAGGCTCTCAGGTTTGTAGATCATCATGGCCCCAAAAGAAAAAGTTTCATAAATTATATAAGGTCTTTTTCACAATGTTTGGAATTTAGTTCATTAATGTACATGTGTGGGGTTCTAGTAGAGAACCTTGTCTCTTAGTTGAAGTTTGACTTTCTTGATTTTAAGGTCATGGTGCTTTTTGTTATAGGCCTTATGCAACTCATTTGATGATAGGACCACCAATTAATTTTCATCTAGCAAGTTGAGATTCATCAATCTTTATTTTTGTGCTAGACTCAAGTCAAGGTCAAGGTCAAGGTCATAGGCTATTGAAAGTGTATAGAGCTTGAATTAAATAAGAAGTGTTGGTAATTTGTCATACACAAGCTCATAGGGAGAGTAGCCTATGGGAAGTTTCCATGTTAAGTGGTAGGCCCAAAGGGCATTGTTGAGTTTTTTGCTCCAATATTTCCTATATTTGGTAACAATTCTTGTTAGAATCCTTGTACTTTCCCTATTGATAACCTCAACTTAACCGTTCACTTGGGGGTGGTATAGTGTTTTGAGTTTATGTTCAACCCCTAGGCATTGCATGAGTTTTCGAAAGGTAGTGCCTATAAAGTGAGTTCCATTATTAGAACATAATGTACGTGGCACATCAAAATTATTTACAACATTTTATTGTACAAATTGAGTAGCAGTAGAACATGTATAGTTGATGATGGTTCTTTCTTCTATCCATTTCATACAATATTCAATAGTGTCTATGATGTACGCCTTTCCATTTGACATGGGTGTGATGGAATTCATGAAATTAATGCCCCAAATGTTAAAGTGTTCTAGAAATTGAATCCATTATTGAGGTCTTTCCATTCAAGCAATCATTCCACCATCTCGTTGGCAATGTTTACAAAAGTCCACATATTGATGAGCATCCCTAAAAATTGTTGGCCAATAGTACCCTGCCATTAGGATTTTAATGACTATACATCTCCCAACATAGTGGCCCCCACAAGGACCTTCATGAGTGTCTTAAAGAACATGCAATTAATTACCATTAGGAACACACCAACAAACTAGGCCATTGGCACACACCTTGTACAGGTGTCCATTAATCTCCATGAAACTATTATTTCTTCTAGTGATCCAACCCTTATGGCATCTCTTCGATGAGAAGATAAGTGAGAATGTTACCATGCCAATTAGGCTTATTGTGAAATTGTTTAGTTATAGCCCTAGCAAAGAGAATTTCATTAGGAAACATATTAGATAATGAACTTTCTTCCTCTTTGTTATCCCATCGTAACCAATGCAAGTGATTAGCAACCACATCCTCAATGCCTTTTTGATCTACCATTGTAAGATCAAATTCCTACAAGATTGCCAACCATCATATGACACAGGGGCTTACCATTGGCTTGTTCATTAGGAAGCAGATGGCACTATGGTCTATGTGCATAAACACTTTGTATCCAAGCACATAGTGCCTAAACTTTTCTAGAGTAAACACCACTACCATCAGTTCTTTTTTTGTAGTGGTGTAGTTTAATTGTGAATCCATAGTGCTTTAGCCAGCATAGTGAATGTAATATGGACATTTCTTATCTTCTATCTATGTAAGCATAGCTTCCAAGATGTAATTTAATGCATTCTTCATAACTTGAAATGGTCTGAACCAATCAGGTGCTTGTAGAATTGGATTTTCTATAAGTTTCTCTTTCAACTATTGGAATGCTTTTTTACATTCATTGCTCTAGAAAAATGGACTATCTTTCTTTATTAGCTTCACCAATGTTTTTACAATCTTAAAGAAATTCTCTATGAATTATCAGTAGTAGCCAGTATGTCCAAGGAATGACTGAACATCTTCGATAGTTTCTGGTTGATGGGTTATTCCTTAGATAACCCTTATTTTTCTAGGGTCAACCTCAATTCCTACTTGTGATACTCTATGCCCCAACACAATGCCTTCTTGGACCATCAAGTGACTTTCCTACTAGTTGAGCCTAAGGTTTGTCTCAACACATCATTTTAGTACTTTCTCAAGGTAGTCCAAGGCTTGCTCAAATGTAGCTCCGTAAGTGGAGAAGTCATCCATGAAGACTTCCACACCACTACCAATTTGCTGTTGAAAAATGCTTAGGACTAAGCATTGGAATGTAGCAAGGGCATTACATAGACCAAAAGGCATCTTGCGATATGCAAAAGACCCTTAGGAATTTGTGAATTTTGTTTTGGCTTGGTCCTCTTCCATGTTCTAGATTTGGTTGTAGCCACTATAACCTTCCAAAAAACTGTAGTAGTGATGCCTAGATATTGTGTCTAATACTTTATCAATGAATGATAATGCAAAGTGGTCCTTGAATGTTGCCATATTTAGTACCCAAAAATTAATATAGACCTTCCACTTACCACCTTTCTTGGGCTAATCCACTCACTATTTGCAATCGGATAAATGAACCCTGCCTTGAGAAGTTGTTTGATTTCCTCTTTGATGATCTGCTTTAGTTTGGAGTTCAATCATTTTTGTGGCTGTCTCTTTAGCTTCATGGGTAGATCAGTGTAGATGTGATGTTGGCATATCCTAAGATCCTTCCCTATAAGTTCGGGATATGACCAAGAAAAGGCTATTAACCATTTTATAACCACATTTAATATCATCTTTTTCTATTCTAGAGTAAGATTAGCATTAATTATGATCAGATTTTTATTTTTTAAGAACACATATTCCATGCTAGCTATTAGCATTTTTAGTCCAAGGGGCTCTTACTTGATATTTTTAGGAATTTCCAACTCTCCCCAATAGGTATCATCATTTACATCATTAGAGAGTTGGTCATGAATTTCCTCTAATTCATCCATGCCTATAACATATGCACATGTTAGGCTCTTAGTTGGTTCCTTGCAAAGTGTGCTACTCTTAAAATCAGTAGTCAGCCACTAGGTGTCCTCCTATTTTGTGGCTACTATGTATAGACACCTTTGAATTTCTACTTCTGGTGCACACTGCTTGCATATAGAGATGGATGCTTGTTTCACTACCTAGAGTTTCTACACATAATTTCATCCTGTATCGCTATATGTGATCCATGGAACTTCCTTCATCTTGATCTTTCCAAATGCATTTTCTTTGGATATTTCTAGGGAAATATCTCTAATGCCCATTCTTGCATCAATAGTGTTAGCCATGTCCTTCCCATGATGATTGGGAAGTCCCCTTTGTAATTCTCCACAATGATCACTAGGAAATCAATAAGATAAGATCATCCATAGACAGTGGTGACAATGTCTTCTACTAGTCCCAATGAAATAGTGATGGACTAGTCTACCAATTCTGATTTGATATTGCTCTTCTTGAGAAGAGGTAGGTTTTATGCAGTATACATCTCATGAGAGATCAGGTTGACATCAAAATCAAAATCAAGAAGAGCTTTAAATGGTTCATTCCTAAAAATCTACAAATAAATCAAAAGACTTTCAAGATTGGCTAATTTCTTGGAAAGGTTTCTAGCACAGATTCAATTAG
Source organism: Gnetum montanum (assembly GCA_015680685.1). Lineage (NCBI taxonomy): Eukaryota > Viridiplantae > Streptophyta > Gnetopsida > Gnetales > Gnetaceae > Gnetum > Gnetum montanum. The sequence goes on from MNCI01035466.1 coordinate 33,546, forward strand.
ATATGGCATGAGTAGGCATCACAGTATGGATCTTGGGTGATGTTTGGTTTGAAGGGGACTTGAAGGAATTTGATACAAAGGGAGACAAAGGAACAAGGTTGTCAACCATATGTGTAATTGAGGGCTTAGGTGAACTACGTGGTCAAAATAAAGATCTTTTCTTTAATCAAGTATCCAAACCACTTGGTTGATGAACCAATTGTAGATTAACAACCCTGGTGGTGTTGCATTGTTATGGTTGAGTTGGGAGTTCACCCTGCATAGGAAGAGTAGCTAGTAGCTATGCTGAGGAAGGAGGAAGAGGTACAGAAATAGGAGGATTAGGGTAAGAGGTGGTAGTGAAGTTGGAAAGTAGAAATGTGACTAGATGAGTCATATGAAGACAAGGATTGCTAAACATAATACCCATATTGATCAAGTTGTCTGTAAGGGTATTACTACATTGATGGTGCCAATGCCCATGACTATGGTTGCTATCACTATAGATATTGCTCATATGGTTGTGGTGGAATTCCACTTCAATAATATTATTGTTGCTAGTGGAACTACCTAGAATTACCTTGAGGATAAAGTAATCTTCTAGGTGTTTGCCTTTGTGCGAGTCATGGATTCAAAGCATACAACCCAAACTCCTATAAGTGTGATACTATGGGGCAACATCCCTTATGATGTTCATACTGGCAAACATCACACTCACCATCATCATCTAATTTTCTTTTCATAACTTCTTCTATTGCAACAATCTTTCCCTTAGCTCTTTAAATGACATGTTTAGTTTTGCTGCTCCTTTTGCACTCATGATCACTACCTTGTTCTTTAGATTCTTTAGCAATTTTTAGGATAGATTGAAATGTGCTATCCATGGAGTTCCATAACTGATCGATCTTGGTCGTAATTTCTAATTGAAATTTTTGAAGTGGCAAGGCTTTCCTATTCACCATCTCATCAAGTGTTGATTCTTCCTCACTATCATAAAATTAAACCTTCCTCTTGCAAATGGAAGGATCATGATTATACTCTTCTTCATTTTCTCATTTTCTTAATTCACCTTCCTCTTTAGCTACTAATAAGACGCGATTCGCATGAGCCGCAATATCACGTACGCAATATCGCGGCCGCCGCGATTTCGCATCCCATCTGATATCGCGTACGCGATATCGCATCGTCCCCTATGATGTCATGTACGCAATATCACGGTCCGTTGCCAAATCTACAAATAAGAGGTGGTACTCCCCTTATTTCCCATCCTAGGCTAGAAGTAAGGAAACTCTGGCAGATTGATCACTCCATAGATAGAATATTTTTCATGTGCCCACAGTAGGAGTCCCCGAGTGAACAGATCTTTATTCGAGCAACATTGTACCTGAATGCAAGTTGTGTACGGCAATAAAGACGATCTTTGTGGATAAACCTTTGCAGTGCATGAAATAGGATTTATTACCTATTAATTCCTACCTATTATTTATTACCCTGCAGTAGCACGGCATGAGTACAACTTGATTACGAACATTTACGGATGTGTACGGCTAATTAAGGAATCGGCTGCTCATCGTGATTAGTCTCTCTCACCCTTATCTCCTAGAATGTGGGATAAGTACGACTTGGTTACGAGCATTCAAGGATGTGTACGGATAGCCAAGGAACATATGCTTATCACGTTTAGGCTAGTTAAGTGCCTCAATACGACCACTTCGAGCACGTGCGTTACACGTGGTGATCCCAGTAACGATTAGCATTTGGTAGCTGCAGTTGCATAGTTCAGGGTGTGTACGGTAAGNAGGCGTGTAGCCATTTAGTCTTTAGAGTTCAACCGGATCGCGCATGCTACGCTTGTTTCATATGGTTGAGTGTAGGGGTACCTCGTCACTCATCATTGGCATCATTGCCGGGGACTAAGTGTTTGTGCACCGAATAGAACATAAGAGATATCACTCACATCGTTGGGAGGCTTAACGAACCTTTAGGTTAATCAAAAGAAAAAATTTATATAATGGTGAATTAGCAAACTGATAAAAATGTCTTCTTCTCATAAGAGCAACTCACCACCTAAGGACCATACACGAGACAGTCGGCAACATAAAACACATAGCCGAAATTAGCCAAGTCCTAAACAATACAAGATAGTTTATACTCATCCCAATGAGTATATTCTAGACTGCACTTTTATCCTCCATCAAGACAAGCAGCTGCAATGAAGAGATTTGCAAGGTAACATCGTGTTACCCCCAGATCGATCAGTCTCTCGCATGCTTTTCCATGCCTTGGCACAGATTGGCATGACTAAATTATATGCTGAATACATTGCTAAGGACTTTGATATGATGGATTACCATCCCACAAATGCGCAATGTATGAGGGACTTACGGAAAGAGAGTCAACATGAACTGTTGAAGGGCAAGGTCCCACACATCCTTAGTGAAATAGGAGATGAGGAACCCCTTATAAAGGGTTCTTTAGCAAACGATGTTCTTCCTCCTAACAATGATGAGCAGGTTGGGTATCAAAACCTATGATCAACGATACATAACCATGGTTCTAATGCCTGTGAACACCAACTGTTCATAGAGGGAACAACCACTCATGCTAAGGATGGGCACTCAAATCGTCACCACGATCAGGGCCATAGCAGTCAAAGAGAAGGCAAGAAACATCATCATGGCAATGGTTCCCATTCTTCTTCTTCTTCATCCCATCACTCACCCTCTCCTTCCACATCTGGGCATAGCCATCATGAACATAAAGATGAGGATAAAGGTAGGAAAGATGAGAGACCTCAACGGGAAAGTCAAGAGAGAGGACAAGGGCAAGGACGTAGGGAGAGTAGGGAACAACACAGACATCACAGGCATCATGAAAGAGATGATCATGATGATCCCCTACTCGTAACCCAAAGTATGCTTGACATAACGGAGGAAGTTAGGATTCCCACAAGGCATTTAAAAGATAGTCGAATCAAATGATTAGACATGAACAATATCCCACGATTTGAAGGAGGATACAATGCTGATCTGCAAAATCATTTATAGGCATTCAACGATGCCTATGCCTTGCAAAATATAGAAAATGATTGGCAAAAACTTAAGTTGTTCCCAAGGACACTCACCAAAGAAGCAGAGAGTGGGTACTGGTCCTTAGAACCAGAAACCATCAGGAGGTGTAGTAGGATGCTAGAATTGTTCAACAAAAAGTATCAAACGTACTCTAGAGTGTCCAATTTGCGTAAGCAGATACAAGGCTGGAAGCAAGGTACTCATGAACCCTTGGATGCTACCATGGCCTACTACTACACATTGTTACATCATTTCCCGGGCCATGGGTACGCTTAACAGGATCAACTTCGTAACATCGTGGATGGGCTAAGGCATGAAACTAGAAGAACCCTTGGAACTTACTCCCAAGGAAGACTCTCACAACTTAGAGATCATGAATTTCATCGTTTGTTGGAACAAGTAGCAAAAGAAGAAGGTGAGATACGCAAAAGGAAAAGTGTGGAAGAGTACAATCGTGATCCCTCTCTTTGAAAGAAGGGAGTGAAATTTTGTGATGAAGAGGATGAGTCACCAATCAAAGAGTTAGTGAACAGAAAGACCTTGCCACTTCAAAAGTTGACAACAGAAATAGTGGCTAAGGTAGATGACGTATGGAGTTCCTTAGACTCTAAAATTAAAACTGTCTTAAAAATTGTAGAAGAATCTAAGGTAGAACAAAGTAGTGACAAAGGTAAGAAAAAGTGGAGAGATTTAAGCCCTACACATAACAAGGGTAAGGGAAAAATCACTCACTCCGATGTGGCTATGGACTCTGACACAAACAATGACGGTGGATGTGAGATCTGCCACTATGACCATCCTAAGCGATGTTGCCCCATTATCTCACATCTACAGAAGTCTGGGGTGTATGCGCTTAATCCAAGACTCAACCAACGGCAAACACCCCGAAGGATACCTTACCCACAAGGTAACCCAAGGTAGTTCCACCAACCCTTAACGTATTATCCAAGTGGAACTCCACCACAATCCATCAGATAGCATCATCAGTGGCAATACCCATAGTCATGGGGGATGCCACCACCAACACAACAGTACCCTTACCGGTAGCCTAATCCTTATGGTTATTATGGGCAGCAGCCGATTTCCCCAGGTGACTCTATGGGTCACATAAACCCTCTACATTACTACCGAGTTCAGGAGTATTTTCGGACTCCTTCTCCTTTAGGAAATGCTCCATACCCACACTATCCTCCAAATCCATCCACATCTCTTACGCCAATAGCCCCACCACCAACCGCTTGAACAAAGCCTAGAGTAATTCCCACTTAACTGCAACAACCCAACACTACGAGGGCTCCCAATCCTCAATTCTCAGTTGGTTCTAATAATCATACACCAAAAAAACCTTTCCTTAGGACCAACAATCCAACCAAACCCTTTCCTTCCCAAGTAGTTGAGCATCTAAACACCTCCATACCAAATAAGGTTTTGGGAAACCCTTCGACAGAGAAATCGCATCCAATGCATATAGTTATGTTAACACATACAGTAACCGACTGGATCAAGGTCGTCCACCTTCCAAAGAAATTATCGGATTTGGGAGTCCCCCTAGTTTACCTCCAAGTGACTAGGAATGAACCCCATAATTCTCTCCTCGACTCAGGTTTCGGGGTTAACTTATTCTCACAAGAACTGTATAAAACCTAGAACCTGCCTCCACTCAAGAAGAGCAATATTCACTTAGAGCTGGCTGACCAGTCCATCACTATTCCTTTGGGATAGGTTGAGGACATTGTTACCACTGTAGGTGGTTGGTCATATCCAGTTAATTTCCTAGTGATCCAAATAAACAATGACAAAGGAGATTTCCCAATTATAATGGGAAGGACATGGCTAAATACAATCGATGCATGCCTAGGAATCCATAATCTTTCCCTAGAAATATCCAAGATAAATAATTTTGGGAAAATTGAGAGGAAAATAGTTCCATGCATCGCATATAGTGACACAGGGTGTTATTGCGTGCAGAAATCATGGGTGATGCGAAGTTTAACATTGTCTGCATGCAATTGGTGTGCATGGAATATTGACATACAAAAGTGCCTATATGCGGTAGCCACACAACAAGAAAACACCCAGTGGCTAATGGCTGATAAAGAGAAGAACTCGACAACCTGCATGGAACTAGCTGAGGGCATAACTAGTGCTTACATTGAAAGCACAGATGTATTAGAGTAAGTCCATTACCAACTTCCAGCCCTTAACTCCAAAAAAATTAATTGGGGAAAGTTGGAGATTCCTAAGGAGTTTAAACAAGAACCCCTAGATTTAAAACCATTGCCCACCAATTTGGAATACATGACCCTTAAAAATAGAAAATTGGTAATCATCAACGTAAAACTCACACCCAAGCAAAAAGAAAGTTTGCTAAAGGTGATAAACAAGTGGTTAACAACCTTTACCTGGTCATACCCTAAACTAACCGGAATAGATCCTAGGATATGCCAGCATAAGATTTACACAAACCCCTCTATGAAACCTCGCAAGCAACCCCAGAGGCGATTGAAGTTGAAGTTAAAACAAATAGTGAAAGAGGAGATAGAGTAGCTTCTCAAGGCTAGGTTCATTTACCCTATTGTTGATAGTGAGTGGATTAGTCCTCTTGTAATTGTACCGAAAAAAGGAGGTAAATGGAGCGTATGTATAGATTTTAGGCTATTAAATATGGCAACATTCAAAGATCACTTCCCATTGCCATTTGTTGACCAAGTCTTAGACATATAGCAAGGCATCACTCTTATAGTTTTCTGGATGGGTATAGTGGGTACAACCAAATACGAATCGCACCAAAAGACCAAGCCAAAACAATGTTCACTAGTCCTTGGGGAAGGTTTGCATACAAACAAATGCCTTTTGGCTTGTGCAATGCACCTTCCACATTCCAATGCTTAGTTCTAAGCATCTTTCAACAGCAAATAGGTAACAGAGTAGAAGTCTTCATGGACGAATTCTCCACTTATGGGAGGAGCTTTGATCAAGCCCTCAACCGGTTAGAGCAAGTATTGAAATGATGTGTTGAAACCAACCTAAAGCTCAATTGGAAGAAGAGCCATTTTATGGTTCAAGAAGGCATCGTACTGGGGCATAAAATTTCACAATCAGGAATTGAGGTGGATCCAGAAAAAACTAAATTCATCCAAGGAATTACTCGACAACCAAAAATCATTAAAGACATTAGGTCATTCCTTGAACACACTGGCTACTATAGGAGGTTTATCGAGAACTTCTCCAAAGTTGCCAAGCCTTTGGTGGAATTAATAAAAAAAGATGCACCATTCGAATGGACCAGGGAATGTGAATGAGCATTCCTAACTCTCAAACAGAGGCTTGTGAAAACCCCCATTCTACAAGCCCCTGACTGGTCCAGGCCATTTCATATCATGACCGATGCATCTAATTACGCCTTAAGAGCTATACTGACACAATTAGAAGAACAAAAACGACCTTATTACATCTACTATGCCAGTAAGAGTATCACCGGTGCACAACTCAACTACACGACTATAGAAAAGGAATTAATGGCTGTAGTGTTTGCACTAGAAAAATTTAGGCACTATGTATTGGGTTACAAAGTATACATCCATACAGATCATAGTACAATTAGGTTCCTTATGAACAAGCCAACAGTTAGCCCACGTATCATATGTTGGTTGGTAATTCTTCAGGAGTTCAATTTAACAATAGCAGATCACAAAGGCACCGAGAATGTAGTCACCGATCACTTATCTTGGTTGCGTTGGGACAAAAAAGAGGATGAATATGTTGTATCCAACCATTTTCCTGATGAAACCCTCTTTACTGGTGTAGTAAATGATCAACCCACAGAAATAAATTGGTATAGTAGCATTCTTACTTATCTCACTTCCCAACAAATACCACAAGGGTTGGACTTTAGGAAGAAACAACAGTTTCTTCACAAAACCAAGTACTTCATGGAAATCAAGGGACAACTTTATAAATCCTATCTTGATGGCTTGGTAAGATGATGTGTGCCTAATCAGGATCAATTAAAATTTCTCCAAGATGCTCATGAGGGCCCCTGTGCGGGTCATTATGCTGGGAGATGAACAGCTACCAAGGTCCTGCTTGCAAGATATTATTGGCCAACACTATTTCGGGACGCCCATCATTTCACCCATTCCTGTGAGTGCTGCCAACGTGATGATGGAATGACTGCTAGAATGGAGTATCCGCAACAATGGATTCAACCTTTGGAACCCTTTGATATTTGGGGAATAGATTTTATGGGGCCTATTACACCAATGTCCAATAGAAAGGCATATATCATCATTGCTGTTGATTACTTAACCAAATGGGCTGAAGCGGCTGCAGTAACAGACTGCACATCATCTATGGCTACACAATTTGTACAACAACAAATCGTAAATAGGTTTGGTGTGCCACGTGCACTCATCTCAGATAATGGAACACATTTCACGGGTGCAACCTTTCGCAAATTGATGCAACGCTTAGGGGTTGAGCATAAATTGACCACACCTTACCACCCCCAAGCTAATGGCCAAGCCAAGGTTACTAACCAGGAGATTACCATAATATTAATGAGAATGATTAGCAAATTTAGGCGAGACTGGAGCACAAAACTGGACAACACTCTTTGGGTGTACCGCTCCACTTGGAAGCTTCCTACAGGCTATTCTCCCTATGAGTTAGTGTATGGGAAACTACCAAAGCTCCCCATATAGAATGAGCTCCGTACACTATCCATGGCTTGCAACCTCCATCTAGACCTCGACCTAGCACAGAAACAACGGTTGGAAACTCTAAACGTATTAGACAAGAATAGATTGATTGCACTATCGTTAAATGAGTTACACAAAGCACACAGTAAAAAGCATCATGACTTAAGAATTCGAAGGCTTAGGTACCAACCAGGAGCCAAGGTCCTTTATTGGAATCCCACGCATGTACCTCAGCGTACAAAATTTCAAACATTGTGGGAAGGACCCTATATTATTCATAAAACCTTCCCCTCTGGAGCCATGATGATATACAAACCTGATAGCCTGGATAAATGATTATTGGTTAACGTACAACAAACAAAACCTTTCCATGAACCCGCAACAGCTAGTACAAGTTACACATCCACTAGTGGGCAACCTCACTCATTATTTCGGATCTCTCCCTTTCCACTTAGTCATGGGGGAGATGGCCACCTATGCTAATCATATGGGACCCTCAGTTCTTTTTCGATTTTTCTTTTACACATTTTTTTCTTACACATTTTTGTTTTACAAATTTCTTTAACTTTTCTAATTTTTGTTTTACAAATTTCTTTTAACTTTTCTGGTTTTTGTTTTACAACATCATTATAATTTTTCCATTTTGTGTGTGTGTGTGTGTGTGTGTGTTCCACCATGTAAGTTTGTCACCCAATAAGTGTTTGAAATGATGGTATGAACTATTTTCATATTGATTGCTAATGTTTGGTTTTTACCTTTAAGTCACAATGTTGATACTAAGGTATGTTTCTTTTGATATGATAGGCAATGAGACCACTTCATCCATCCATCCACCAATTTCTATGGTCTCTCTCAACTTGGAAATGTACAGTCTTCTTTTTAATAATAAATTTAACGAATCAGTGACTGGGCATTTCTCAAACTAAGGAAGGACTCAAGGATTGAAAAGGGTATGACTTCAAGGGAACTTGATGCATCTGTGTTGGCCATTCTCTTGGGTGCTTAGGTGTTTTCTTCTTGAGTTTTCTTGCCATTTTGACGTCACCCAATTATNTTGTTTTCTTCTTGAGTTTTCTTGCCATTTTGACGTCACCCAATTATCGAAAGCTGAGCCAATAAAAATAAAAAGTCTTTGCATGGTGTGGTTCTCATGCATAAAAACACAAAACAAAAAAAAACTAAGTGAGAATTCAAAGCACACCCCTTAGATGAAATAAACTTGGGCTACAAGCACTAGTTATGGAACTAAAACTGTTCCCTCTAACTAAGGTCCTTCTCACTTCCCATTCTCTCCTTTGTTTCATCGGAATGGTGGTGACACTTGGGGAGGGCATCTTGTTATCCAAGTGGATAGTTTAGCCGAATGCATTGATGCGAAGTCATTGGAAGTGGTTGGTTTGAGGCCAGAGTTGGAATGAGATGTGCCAAGTCTCATTAATCATGACCTACACAAGGGGCTGTACACCACCCTATTCTTGGAATTCCATTCCATTTTCTTCTCTCCATCCTTCTCTCCATTGTTCACCTCATTGTTGATTGTATCATTAGTGTATATATTTTGGTTGATGCATTGTTTTCTTTTTAGTAAATTCTTGCGGTTAAGACTTTAACTCTTGTTCCAGATGACATTCCCAGAGCCTACGAACTCTTTGAATGTGGGTTTGTTAGGGCATTAAAAGCATGAGCCTGCTTTGGGGAGGACCCACTAACCTTCCTATTTTGGGCATTAGTTAAATTCTTTCCCCTAACATTTTTGCAATCTAATTTCTTTTATTCATTTCCATCTTGACATCCACTTTATCAATAGTACCATTGTTCCTTTTTATCTATCTTTCTTACTCTTTTTCTTTCTCCATTCTAATGCTACCAGAGGTTTGTGATTAGTCATGGGGGTACGGGGCCTGATTTTTTTTATTTTCTCCTAGCCCCAAATTTTTTGATTTTCTTCCTAACCCCTACACCTTCGATAGTCATCATTGATATATCTCCCGATCCATATCAGCCATACCACAACTCAGCCAATGGACTTACACCAAAGTAAGGTATCAATTACATGATGATTCATTTACCCTTGCTAATATAAGGTTGTGTTGTGTGTGCAGATGGCAATCATACAACAACAGAGTTGGATCTAGAAGAAACACTTGGAATGGAGTAGTGCTGAAGAAGCTATGCAAGGAGAAAGATCGATGGCGTGCTTATGGATGGACAAAAAAGGTGTAATCTTGATGTTGGCAGCAGCAACACTTCTTTCTCTCTCTCTTTCTCAGCTGCCAACAAAGGCTTGATGTCATTGTAATAAGGTGTTCACCCTTGTTATCATGAACACCAGTTTTGTCAAGTCTTGTAATGATGATCTGTTCACATGTCATCCCATTAGTTCCATTCCCCTCAATAATTCCATACCTTCCCGATACTATTGTAAGAAACTCAAGGATAAGTTTTTATTTAGTCATGGGGGTATGATGAGACGTGATTCGCATGAGCCGCGATATCGCGTCGTCCCCTGCGATGTCGCGTACACAATATCGCAATCCACCGTCAAATCTATAAATAAGAGGTGGCACTCCCCTTATTTCCCATCCTAGGCTAGAAGTAAGGAAACTCTGGCAGATTGATCACTCCAAAGATAGAATATTTTCCATGTGCCCGCAGTAGGAGTCCCCAAGTGAACGGATCTTTCTTCGAGCAACATTGTACCTGAACGCAAGTTGTGTACAGCAATAAAGATGAGCTTTGTGGATAAACCTTGCAGTGCATGGAATATGATTTATTACCTATTATTTCCTACCTATTATTTATTACCCTGCAATAGCACGGCATGAGTACGACTTGATTACGAGCATTTACGGATGTGTACGGCTAATTAAGGAATCGACTGCTCATCGCGATTAGTCTCTCTCACCCTTATCTCCTAGAATGCTGGATAAGTACGACTTGGTTACGAGCATTCAAGGATGTGTACGGATAGCCAAGGAATGGATGCTTATCACGTTTAGGCTAGTTAAGTGTCTCAATATGACCACTTCGAGCACGTGCGTTACGCGTGGTGATCCCAGTAATGATTAGCATTTGGTAGCCGCAGTTGCATAGTTCAGGGTGTGTATAGTAAGTGGGAATGGCTGCTGATGCTAGTTAATTTAGACGTAGTCATTAGTTAGAGTTAGTTAGCTTCTCAACCCTTCACTCTTTAGCATAGAAGACATAAAACATTTAAAAGATATAAAAATCATATACCTCGGACTTACTTAACCATACACCGTGACAAACACAATTAAGTCTAGGAAGACAACAAATGATTAACCCCAAGTGTTCCATGGGGTGTGTAGGAATTTAGTCTTCGAAGTTCGACCGGATCACGCGTGCTACGCTCATTTCGTATGGTTGAGTGTAGGGGTACCTCGCCACTCATTAGCTACCTACTTAACTAATCTTTGGATTTGACAAGCACTTAATTTTGACAATCATCCTTGATCATAGATGCCAAGGGTTCTCCTCATTTCAAATTGAAGTCCATCTACAGTGTGGCAAAGTTAATCCAATTGAGAATAGCCATGGTAAGAACATCTATGCATTAAGGAATAGTATCAGCCAATGGTGGCATCCAAGGGTTCGTGTGTTCCTTGTTTCCATCCTTGGATCTACCTTCTCAAGTTGGATACCCTAGAGTATGTTTGATATTTTTCATTGAGCAATTCAAGCATTATACTCCATCATCTGATAAATTCCAATTATAAGGACTAGTGCTTTCTACTTCTTTAATGAGTGTCCTTAGGAACAACTTAAGTTTTTGCCACTTATTCTCTATATTTTTCAAGACACATGCATCTTGAAAAACTTGGAGATGGTTCTAAGGATTTGAGTTATATCCCCCTTCAAACCAAGGGATATAATTCATGTCTAGCCTTTTGATTTGACTATCCTTTATATGCCTTATTGGAATTCGTACTACATCTGCAATGTCTAGCATACTATGGGTAGCAAGAAAAAGCTCATCGAGGCCTAGATTATGGTGCCTATGATGCCCTCTACTACCTATTCATTCATGTAATCATGTCTCTCTTGAATGTTAACATCCCTGGTCTTTCCTTTCCTGATAATCCCTTCAATCATTTTGGTCTCATCAATCACCTTCATCATGGTTGCACCCTCTGTAGTTGTGATCAGAGCTAAAAGAAGAAAAGGATGATGACAAAGGTGAAGAGCAAGGAGGATTAGCACCATCATGGTGCCTACTACCACCTCTTCAGTGATCACAACCATGTTCATGATCTTGTTTCTTGTCTGCATCCCTACCTTGACTTACCTCTTTGGATCCTTCTTTGTCATTGGATCCATTCTTACCAGAACTAGGATTGTGAATCATGAACTGCAAGTTCTGGTTTTGACCTTCTTCACTAAAGTTGAAGAGAGTAATTTCATTGAATGAAAAACCCCTAGAGAAGGGTTTTCCACCATATATTTGGTACAGTAGTAATGGGGAATCATTAAATCCTTTTTCCTTTGCAAATTTATGATGTTGTTCTAGCTAGTGATCCCTGAGATGTTGTGCCTCAGTGGGATGATAATGCTTGGCATCACTATGCTGCACCATGTACTCAACATGAAGTCCTTGGAGACCCCATCATATAAGCATTTGTTTGAGCATTGCAAGAAAAAATCAATCGGGCGACAACACAATGTTGCTCTCCATGTCACACCACCACAATTGTTCATCCTAGTGTAGGATGAAGGTGAAATTTGGTACATACTCATCAAGATGAGCATATACCAGTTAGTATTATTGAGGCACTATCTGATGCACTCCGTCAGACTTGGGTGAAGAATCCCTCCTATGAGAAAAAGACATTTTATGTTAGAAAAATAAAAATGCAGTGTGCTTCTAAATATTATTATAGTAATCTTAAGATGTGATATGACTCTAAGGTTCATTCCAATGATTTAAATAATTTTCACTAAATCCTAGTTAGCACATGTAACAACTAAAATTTTCCTGACAACAATGCCAATGATGAGCAACAAGCTACCCCTATGCCCAACTATACGAATCACTAATGCATTCACATGTGATTCGATCAAATTCTATGGACCTATAGTTTTCCAATAAACTAATTCTCTAGGAAGTGAAATGGGCATTGAGAATGTTCATTATCTTCTCAGTTTCACTCATGAAGTACAAGTATATGGTCAAGTGCAACTGAGGTATGTGATTTTTATCATTTTTTTATAAGTTTAATCACCTACAACAAGAATGGAAGGTAGAGTAATTTAAGATCTAATTCATCTACTACCTAGCTAGCCTAACACACGTACCTGTTCCCACTTTCTAGACACATCCTGAACATGTATAGTGCTTCCGGGCTACCAAACATTAAGCTTTTTTGGGTTACCAAGTGCTACACGTATACTAGAAAGGTATTAAGTAAAGAAAATTTTCTAACCTTGATCAAGGTGATCTTACTATTTCTAAATGCCATGTGAAGTTTCTTAAGTTTGTGTAATATGATCCTCACTTGCAAGATGATGAGAAAGATATGACCAACCATTTTGTTGATGAACTAATTAAACCTATCTCTATAGGCTTGGTGTCCCTTGGATTAACTAAGTATAAGTTAGCTTGTACTAAGATTTTGGTGATAGAAAGAAACATTAGTTTTGAGAAAGAATAAGAAACAAGACTAGGGTAAGAGGAAAACTCAATCTATGTCCAAGCCTGGGGATTCTAACCAAGCTAGGATCTTTAGAGAAAGCAAGCCTTATAACCTTGTGGATACATATCATGCTTGTGGACAAACTGAACACTATAGAAATGAGTGTCCAAACCATCATTCATTCGATAAACCTAGACATAAAGAGTGAGAGTGCTCCAATAGAGCAATCAGGAACAATACTAATGGAGAAACCACCTCACAAAACAAGAAGAATGTTCAAAACAAAGATTTATGATATAGAAAAAGGATCTATGCCTAGATTAATGAACTCATGGATGAGCAATCCAACACTATGATGAACATAACAAGCAATAATGGTAGATCTTCCTTCTTAATATTCTTTAACCCTAGTGCTAGTCATTCTTTTTTGGATCCTAGATTTGTAACCTAGTTGTAAATTTAGCCTACAATTATGTGTTCTACCCTGGTGGTGCAAACCATCCATCCCCTAGTATTGTAGTTTTAGAGATGTTACACTAAACTGAAGTGGTAATACAAGGTAATAGATAGTATAGTCATATGATGATGATTGGGACTTGGAAAGTATAATATGATTGTTTGGATGGACTAGTTGGATAAGTATGGAGATTTTTTGGATTGTAAAATGAAGACTATTGTACTTCTAGCCACAAGTAGAAAGAAAGTTACAATCCAAATTAGTAAGAGACAAATTAAGCTTAACTTGATAATAGCTAAGTTTCAATAGTTACTTAAGCAAGGTTATAGTTGTTACATGATCTCAATGCACAAAGAGCCTAAGAAAGAGATAGAGTAGATTCTAATGTTTCAATAATTCTTGAATGTGTTTAAGAAAGAACTTCCTAGAGTACCTCCACACAAAGAGATTGAGTTTGAGATTACACTCAAACATAAAACTTAATCAATTTTTGAGGAATCTCATAGGATGTTTCTAGCAGAACTTAAGGTGCAAATTTAGGAGTTGATGGATAAAGGTATGATTTGACTTGTGTTTTGCCTTTTGGTACACCAATGCTCTTTACTAAGAAGAAGTATGATAGTTTAAGGTTATGCATTATTTGCAAGTAGCTAAATCATGTGATAGTTAGGAATCAATATCCTCCAACCATGATTAATAATCTATTTGATCAACTAAGAGAAGATAAGGTGTTCTCTAAGACTAACTTGAAGTCTAGTTATCATCAAATTAGGGTGAGAAAGAAGGATATTCCTAAGATATCTTTCAAAATATGTTATGGACACTATGAGTTCTTAGTCATGTCCTTTGAACTCACCAATTCACAAATAGTTTTCATGCACTTTATGAATAGTGTGTTACATCCTTAGATCAATTGGTCATTATCTTCATTAATAACATTTTGTTTTACTCTAAGGATGAAGAAAAACACAAATAACATTTGAGAACATAATTTTAAACTTTAAGAGAACAATAGTTATATGCTCATGCTTCTAAGTGTGCATTTTGTAAGAAATAGATGTCGTTCCTTAAGCATGTGGTGTCAAAACTAGAAATAGTTACGGATACTTACAAGATAGGATTGTTCTATTTTAATTATAGTAAATGAAGTTAAAAGTTTCTTAGGTCTAGAAAATTATTACATAATATTTTTAGAACATTTCTCTAAGATTGTTATAGCTATACATAATTTTCTTACAAAGGACTATATTTTCTCTTGAAACAATGCTTGTTATAAGAAGTTTAAGAAAGTAAAGAAGAGATTAACATCAACATCCATCTTCATCTCATTAGTTTCTAAAAAGCCTTATCATATTTATACAGATGCTTCAATAGAAGTTTTAGGAGGAGTTTCCATGCAATATGGTAAAGTGGTGGCTCATGCTTCTAGAAAATTAAACCTCATAAGACAAGATATCCAACTCATGATTTAGAGATTAGTGCCATTATCTTTTCCTTAAAATTTAAAGACCCAATTTGTATGGAGAACAAATTACTTTCTGAAAAAATCATAAAAGCCCATAGTATATAGTGGATCAACCACAATTCAATATAAGATAGAAGAGATGAATAGAGCTTCTTACAAATTTTGACTTCACAATGCAATATCATTTAAGAGAAGGCAACAAGGTTGCAAATTCACTAAGTACTATAGCTAGGAAACCCTATAATCTTACTAGCTTACCTAGCTTAAGGAATGAGATAAGCTCTCAATAGATTATAGATCCTTGATGTCAAAAGAAGATCGCAACTCTTTCTACTAAGAATTTAGTGTTCTTTATTGATAATTCTAGCTTGTTAAGATTTAAAGGCAAAGTGTATGTTCCAATTGTAATTAGATAAAAACTACTTGATGAAGCTCCCTTGAGTAATTATTAGATGCACCTTAGTGACAACAAGATGTATCAAAACATTGGAAGATAATATTAGTGGAGAAGTCAAAGAGTATGTGGCTAAGTATTTGGAATACCAACAACATGGATTTCATTACTGTCTTACCTTTTGCTAAGAGCAAGAAAGATTCTATTTTTGTGTTCATTTATTTTCTAACCAAATCTTCCCACTTCTTGACTACAAAAGCAATAGCTAATGCTAAAGAAATTACCTAGTTCTTCTTGTCAAATATTGTTATATTGCATGGATTTTCAAATAAGATTATATCTAATAGACATGTGAAGCTTACTCCAAATTTTAGTAGTCTTTTCAGAAGAGTTTGAATATTACATTGAATGTCATGTTATTATATCATCCTAAAATAGATGGTCATATAAAGACTAAAAATTAGATTTTGGAAGATATATTCTAAGCTTGTGCTTTAAAATACAAAGATAATAGGGACATAGTTCCTTTGTTGGCATAGTTTGCTAACAACAATAGTTATCAAACAAGTTTGAAAGTAATACCTTATGAAGTATTGTATGGTAGACCTTGTAGTACATCTCTTTATTGGAATACTATAGAAGATCGATAGAAAACAAGGATAGATATTATTGAGAAGGCTACAGAGTATATTAAGATCATCAAAGGCAAGCTTTATGCAATTCAAGATACATTTACAAAGCATGCCAATAAAAAGAGATAACATTTAGAGTTAAATGTTGACGACTAACTGTTTCTCAAAGTTTCATATTTGAAAGGGATTATGAGGTTTGGCAAGCAAGGGAAGTTAGAAACTTGCTACATGGGTCCATTCTCAATTTTAAGAAAAGTAGCAAAAGTTTCATATCAACTTGACCTTCCATAGTAGTTACATTCCATTCATGATGTATTTCATGTTTCCATATTAAGAAAATATGTTCCAAATCTAAGTCACCAAATAGTTTGGTAAGATGTATAGCTTTAACCTGATGTTAGTTTTTTGGAGTGGAAAGTTAAGATCATAGAAAAAATGGAGAGGCAATTAAGAAGTAAAGTTATTTTGATGGTGAAGGTTGTTTGGGAGAACCATGAATCTTAGAAAGAAATATATGGGAATCAAAGAAAGATCTATATACCTCATACCTTGAGATTTTATAAGAGGAAGATTAATTTGGTGGAGGAGAGTGTAACACCCCTACTTTAGATACCCCTTACCCTTTTGTGTGCTTATCATTTGAACCTTTGATGTCTTGTAGTTAAACCTATGTATTGTGTTTCAAATTCTTTTTCTAATTTGACTATGCTTATGTTTTGTATTAGTTTAACTTTGTGCTTTGCTATTACCTTTTTAGATGTTTTTGATATTTTAATGTATTTTTTATCTTTTATTTTAATTTTATTTTTTGGTATTTTATTTTTGTTAATTTACCATTTGTGCACTAACTAGTTATTGGAGTCTTGAGTAGGCAAGTATCCATATGGGTCATTAGTACATGGGGTACAATCGCGCCTTTGTGGTAGGCTTTATTTGGACTACTTTGTGTTTGTTAGTAAAATTATTTTTGTTTTTAGCTTATATTTTTAAGAGTCTTGTGTTAATACCTTGGATAGTTATGTTTGGACCTTAGGCCTTGTTATTAGAATCGGTCATAGATATAGCTATTAGCGAATCCATAAGGAGGTACTTATTAGGCTAGTGCTAGGTACAATCCCATGTTGAAATATTATTGATATTACTTTTAAAAATTAAGATTATTTGTAGTTTCTTTTAACTAAAATTAGTTTTCCTGATAGAATTATCCTTTCTGCCTAACTCTATCATACAATTGTGAGCTTAAATACCTTATAACCTTTCCATTAGAAATTATCTAATTGCATTACCAACATCTAAGAGATAGGACTAGAGAGGGAGATCCTACCAATTGGGAGACAAGCTAGACCTAGATTTACACTATCATCCAAGACCCTAGTAAGTGCTTTGTTTCATATCTTGTTTTACAATTTATGTAGATCTCATCGTCGATCTTTAGTTTTTGAATAGGATTTGAAGCTTGTTTAAGAGATTTCAACTATGCAAAGGCTTCTAGCTATAATATTATCAATCTAGGAGAGGAAACTTGGTACTGTGCTCATTTTTAGATTTTTGGAACTTTGGTTACATGTGCATTTGTTTTTGCTTAATTTCCATTTGTTCAACAACTATTTGTTGAAATGCCCATATAGCAAATTTGATCATTCTATGCATATTTTTCAAAGATCTACAATTTTTATAATGATTTTTCTTATTCATAAAACATTAGAAAACAGTTTGGCTTTATTTAAATTCGTTTTAATCCTTTTTTATTCTAGTAAATTTTTGAATCATATAACTAGGGTTTTAAGTTGTAATTTGCATTTTTAATCCTTGAGACAACTCTAGATGGCAATGGCCTAGAAGACAAAAATACTCACCCTATTAGCATAGACCGAAAGGACACCTTCTTGATCTATGGCAACCCCATCACAACAAATTTTGATGCCACATGTTAATAGGAGCAACTTCTGAAAAGTGATTTCTTACCTTTCATATCTCAAAAATTGCGAAAATGGCCAGAAATGTAGTTTCTAGGGCTTCTAGAAATACCTTAAAGTATAAAAGCAACAACTAATCACATTTTAAGAATTTTAGAAGCTTAAAATGATCTTCAGGACTTTAAATTTTCTTTGTTGGTTTATCTGCAATTTTAGTCATCATTTTCAAATCTATATTTTCATTTTTAATAGTCTTAGATCCCTACTTAGCAGTAACCTCTTTTAGCTTAGATCCTTTATTTGTCCATTAAGCAATTTGGATACGTTTCTACATTACCCTTAGTTTTGTTTTGGATATATATATATTTGTAATTATTTGGATTTAATCTTTTGGTTAGCAATGTTTACATAGGTTGCCTTTCTCAATAAGTAGCCAGATACTTATGCAAGTTGCTGTTTGTTCCATTTTGACTTTTGGTTGAGTTTGGTTGGTGGTGGTGGAATCTTTCAATCATTATGTTTTACATATATCTATATTGGAATTTATTATGGTATCATTTTTGGCATGTTTGTATGTTTTGGCGCTAACTCTTTACATGCAACTAACCTTGTGCATGACTATCCAACTATTTGATGTTTGTTCCCAAAACCCATGAGTATTTGTAGTTTGTGTTTTCTACTCAATCTTAGAACTAATTTCCTTTTTGTTTTTGTATCTTCTAGGTGTTTCAATTAGTTGGGAGAAAGAAGAGTTCCAAGATGGAGCTTATGCTTAGAATATTTCTTGTTATGCATTTTTAGTTTTAGCTTTAAGTTATCAATTTTGTATATTTTTCTTCTAAGCTATGATGTCCAAATGGAGTCAATGCTTAGAATATTTTTGTTTATGCATTTTTTCATTTTAGCTTTTAAGTTACCAATTTGTATGTTTTTCTTCTAAGCTATGATATCAAAGGGAGCTAATGCTTAGAATATTTTTTTAATGCATTTTTAGTTTTACCTGTTAAGTTACCAATTTATATACTTTTCTTCTAAGCTATGATATCTAATTATCACCTATTGATTATTTGTGAGGATTTGTATTTGCCTATCTTTGGTGTAAGGCTAATTTCATCATGGATATTTTTATGCAATTTTTAACCTTATTTTTATGCAATTTTTAACCTTTTAAGTTACCAATTTATATATTTTTCTTCTCAGCTATGATATCTAATTATTGCTAAGGATTTGTATTTGCCTATCTTTGGTGTAATGCTAGTGTAATGCTAATTTCATCATGGATATTTTTATGCAATTTTTAACCTATCAATCTTAACATTTTTATAATTATTTTGCAATTTTTTCTAGTATTTGCACTATTATTTTCAGCTTGCACATTAAAGCATTGAACTACATGTTAAGTTTCACATGCATGAGCTATTTTTATGGTTGCTACATTTTCTACCACTCTTCTCAAGTTCCGTTTTAATTTTCTCTATATTTTTCTGGCACTCTTCACAAGTTACATTTTTAATTTTATCTATATATTTCAATTTACATTTTGATTTTATCTATATCTTTTTATTTTCTTAACAATTTTTTTACCTAATTAGTAAGTATTACACTCTAACACCTCCATATGATGTTGAGTGGAAAGAAAATTTAGGAATAACACTTGTAGATAAAAAATTAAGAAACATCCTCTTAGATGTTTAATCATGCTAAGGAAACCAAAGAATAATCCCCCTAAAAAAAGTGACTTACTCATAGTTGAAAAGAACTAGCAAATAATGGACTACTGGACTAATGGAGAATAAAACCACCGTAAGGTAGTATTATCGTAGTAGACAGGCTGTTTAGACCATCTTTATTATAGTGGCAGACAGGCTGATTAAACTATCTTAGGATTAGATACGTAGTTTGCTTGCATAAAGACATGCATTCCAAATTTGGGTATTCCAAGATTTGATAAATCTTACCAAATGCAAATGGCACTAAAAGAACTCGTATAATCAACCCATAATATGATGATGATGACTTACTTGATGGATTAATTATATTTTCTTTGTTACAGCTTTACATCCAGGTGAACCATTGCAAAAATACTCTCAAAACTTGTCATAGCAATGTTATAACAAGGTTGACCTTAATAAGTTGAACAATGTTGTACAATGTGACAAATTAACCAATGCTTAAATCGTATGGCGGCTACACACCATAGAAGAAAATTTTGGAGAGATCAGTTACTAAATTATGCACATACGCAATGCAATAGACTACAGCTCAAACGAAATCATCCCCGCATGCAAGAATGATGACATTTATATGTGGATGTCCAAACCATACCGCCAAATTACTACTTTCAAAATTTAACAAGACCCTAAACATACAAGCAATGATGTCCACGATGTAATCTCAGATTAAAACCAACAGCTAACCCAAACTTAATCGACTGATATGAAACCTCAAAAAAATTATTGTGCTTGGTTAGTTTCTAATATAAGAGTTGTCTTTAAAAAAAATTTACATTTTCCCCAACAGCTGAGAGAACTATAATTTTGTTTGTAGGAACATAAGTTGTATATGTATTATACCTCTGCATTTTAAGCTTTAAGCATCATCCTGACTTGTGTCTTTGAGTTTTTCAGTAACCTTGGCTTCTGCCTTTTCTGTCTCCATGTGTATGCCTTCAGAATCCTCTATTTGACCTTCAGCTTCTCCCCCAACCTCGACTTCTTTCTCGTCGATTGCAAGATCATCTCCTAAAAAATCATCACCTGCAAGATCATCTTCTGAAAAAACAAATTAAAAGAAAATTGTTCAGATAATGCACTATATAGACTCAACAGCAAAAACAGAGATAAAAGCTTCATAATTAAGCACGCTGGTTTTAGAGAACTACAGAGATGGGCAACCTTTAGGGAAGCCTCAAAATTTCTAAAAAGTTGTATGTCCAATAGATCCTAAGGGTCTCCCCACGTAATTAAAGCATTTCAGTTTCAGTTTCATAGACTAATAATAATATGATAACTCCAGAAATGAACAAAGCAATTGAGGGAATTTGCAACTCTGCAGCATGGTTTTCAGTGCGGATATGCAGGAAGAAGCTACCTTCCAAATCATGAGCTGCATCATCATTTAAGGCTTCATCCCCACCTATGCCAAGTCTCTGAAACATGTGCAAATTCACAGTAGCAGGGATAATAGTAAGCACAATTTAAAAAATTTAAAAACAATTAAACAGTGAACACATCACCGTTATCAAATTCTATCCGTTCTACCATCTTTCAACACATACCGAAAAATCCATCCCACCGAAATCTAGGTCAGGTTCAGCTATATTCAATGAAAATGAAAAAATCAGTTATAACAGCCGTCCTGCAAATGTAGAAAAATAGGTATGACAATTAAATGTGGAAAGCAAGGTAAGATTGTAAATACATTTGCTTTCCTGTTCCTCGTCTTCATCAACCCATTTGTCCCAATCCACTTTCAGAAATGGCAGTCTCTTGGTTTCGGTTTTCAACAACTGTTTCCACCACTTCTTTTCTTGCTTTTGAACAATACATATAATGTTCCTCAACCCAATACTGATCTTGCTTTCCTATAGAACAGTACATGTCAATTAATAACTAATCACTTTTAACTTATTCCGACAAGCAGATACACAAACAAATCCAAAATTGAATTGTGGTTATTAACCTTAACATTCACTTTGTCGTATAACTCCATGTCTAGAGCATAGGACAGTTGGTCTTTCCCGGCAGTAGCAGAAAAGGTAAATTTTCCCTCCTGTTCAATATTCACCTTTGGATTCACTGCATCTGGCAGTTCAATCGTTACGTACAGCTTATCAGATCTCTGTGCCCACTTAACTTCTGGATGTCGACTGTAATATGTGTGAGCAATGAAAATATTTTAGTCACATCATGTCAATTAATACCGCTTGGCAAAACTAAATTAACAAATCATTGTTTAAAACACGGCAACCAACGGTTAAAGATCCAATTAAAAGAAGATTCAAATCAACATTGGAAAGTTCCAAATACATACATAAAATTAAACCCGTAACATTTTAGATAGTCATCTGCAAAGACGGTCTTTCAAAAAAAGTTAAAAGATAACAATTTACCGACATATAATGCTCCTATTATAGTATTATATCATACTGTGTAGTTTTGATTTTCTGTACACACTCCAATCCATTTCATGCAACGGAAACAAAAGTCAATAACATTTTAAAATTGCCGCATTTGTATCTGCATTGAGCAAAATACCAGGTATGACATCCGCTTAAAATTTCCCAAAAGGGAGCATCAAATCTCCCATGACAGTATGGAAAACCATTTCCCGATGATCCGCTGATCCTAGCATCTTCTCTAAGTGCTAAACCTACTTGCAAGTTCAAAATAATTTCATCATCATGCAACGCTAATGTTCGTTTCATCCACATGCTCAGGCATAAAGAGAAATATCAAACTAGTAAAATTCTAAAAAAATTAGAAAGTCCTATGAACAAGTGCTAGAATATTAACGTTTCAAAAACCCTGCTTTCAATCCAAAGCAGACAAAGCCCTCACTCACTGTTCCTTAAATCCTTTATTTCAGATATCGTATGCCAAAAAATCAAAATAAAAAGCGGAGGAACAAACAGAAGCGCCAAACATAGCTCACAAATGGAAGCATCGCTAAGAATTATCAAATCTACATTGATCGAAATTTTTAAAGCTTTTTATTCTTTAGGAAAAGCTGACTACACGAGACAAACATAATCAAAATTCCATTACAGAACCAAACATGAACATATCGGCCGATTGATGCTACTCAAATATACGAGACTGGAACCCGGATTAAGAGAGAATCCATAGGAAGGAAGAAAGAAAGCACAAAACAAAACATGGGGAACGTATGATTAAAAAAAAAAAGCGGGAAGAAGACCTCATGCTTGTTCTTATTCTTCTTCTTCTTCTTCTTTGTCAGATGCAGAGAGATAAAAAGAGAAAATTAACCAAAGCCCTGTTTTGCTTGCACGCGCAATGCTATTGCTACGGAAAACAGAGAAATCAGAACAAAACCCTCGCAAATTCCGACGACGAAGAATAAATCAAAAAGAGCACTAGTTATAACGAAGGTTAATGTTTTTAGTAGTAGATTGAATGGAACAATGATGACGGCGATTACGTTCCGCAGAAAAACAATCGTTGGATTGCTGAATCGTCCAGAAACACAAAGAAAAGATAAAGGGAAAACAAAAAAGAAAAAAGGAAGAGTAAGTATTGTCAATTTCGACATGATGTATGTTATGTGTCGCCCATTGCAAATGGCAGGTAAAAGAGATGACACATTCCAATGGGTAAAAGAGCAAAGGCTAAGCACACGTCAACAACGAGTGATTTATCTGGATTAAATTATTATTATTATCATCATTAATTTTATTATTATAATATCAGGTTAAGTTAGCTTAGGCTAGTTACCCATGAATCATGGTTGCAATAAGGAGAGTATTTTTCAATACTAGTTTTGAATTGTGTTGAATTGGTTTAAGTAAGAAAGGATGGGTAGTGTTACGTTGTCATTTAGTTGTAAAACCATGCCAAATCTTATAGATGAGTTCTTTTTCAGATTTTGGTAATACTAAAATATTACCCACTATGGTGTGCAATAGTCACTAAGAAGAAATTGCAAATAAACAAAGATCTAGCTCTTCATAAACACGAACAACAAAAGAGAATTCATGTAGTCAACTTCATTTTGTTGGGCAAGGTAAGATGATGATGATCAATTTCGAATTGTGTTGTTGTATAGGTATGTATGGTCATGAGTTTTAATTTCAACATTGAGATGTTAGCATCGTGGCATGGGTCTTGACCTACTAACCCCAAGTCACAAGTTCAATTCTACAAGGTAACACTAAGTTATAAACTTTTAATGGTCATGCTTATAAATACCTACCCATTGTTGCATCAAAACAAACAACTTTCACCAACACTTAGCCAGATTTTTATAGTTTGTTTCTCTAACTTAGACTTAGAGTTAGAATGAATGCTTAGTGTGGTGACTAATAGTTGTACATAATCTTTATTCGAGTGGATTGTTCTTGAGCACAATTCATGACTGACAACAAAGAGTGAGACTATTTCTCACCATTGCAGCATATCACTTAGTTTAATTTTACTTACTTTTCAGCATGTTTACTTTCATCATGTCATTTACATTTTGTAAATACCTTACTTTTTCAATGTCTTTTAGTAAGGCGATATAAATATGACTCGTTTTGAGCATAAAGTGTAATCATTGGGTAACCCAATAGTCATTTTCACTTAATTTGCTCATAGTGGATTCACTTAGTAATCCCAGTAATAGTTACATGAGCCTAGGACGTGTATGGCAATCTAGGAATGGATCCTTATCGTCCATAGGCTAGAATAGTTTTATACTCTTATTACACTTAGACTTAAATTTTATTACCGCATTTCCATCATGTTTACATTTAGTTTAAATTTGAGCCAAACAACATCAACATATCATATATCTCACTAAGAGTTAAACCATACAACTTGCACTTCACTAACTCTACATGAGAAGACAACAATCACAAATAGAATATCAACTACTAGTAAATTTACATTATTCATCCACAAATTATGATCAAGTCACACATGAACACTTGTGACTTGTATGGTTGAGTGTTGGAATACCCAATTGCTCATCATTGGTGTTGTTCCCAAGGATGTGTCTATGTTTGCCAAGTAGTTGATTTTACAAAGTTTGTTGTATTAAGTATCATCAAGTACAGTCTTCACACTTAACATAATTTTGTTTTCTCAAAAGTACACACTCAAGTGTCAAACAATTAATATGGATTCTACAACTAAGGAAAAATCTCCACCTGCTACTGAACTTAATAAAAGTCATGACAAGGATTATAATGAAGAAGATTGGAGTGCACCGATGAAAACTAGAATTTCCTATGCTTACACTAATCCTTACTGTTCTAATTTCATATTTATTTTTCACCAGGATGAACTCAGATGGAGAGATTTATAGGGCAACATTATCTTTCCTCTGGAACATTCAACACCATCAATGATTCAAGCAACCCTTATGAGGTCAAACCTTGACCATGTACAAGAAAGCAACCACATCACCAAACACATGACTAGGCCATACCAACCAACGAAAGCTTAAGCAAGAAAGGATGTCATCATGGAGACAAGTCATGAGCATGACAAAGGGCAAGAAAGCATCTCAAATAGTTGTCCTAGAAGAAAGGGAAGATGTCATATTCCAAACTGAGAAGCTATATCAAGCTCACAAGTCCCATTCCCAAACATTAATTGTTTGCATTGAAGATCCCATTAAGATCAAGTTGCATGTGGCTCTTGTAGAAACTCTTGGAAGAGATAGGGAAGACTCCAAACATAGGGTGAATTCAAGGCCTAAGGCCTCCATTAAATCAAAAAGGGATGAATTAAGAAGTCATAGAAGGAGAATCATCTGACATCATTCTTCAGCTCCATCTTCTTCCTCACATTTATGTATAGATTCTAACAAGAGAGAATGCATATTGAGGGATCATGATGGGGAAAGATGAAGGGACCATGAGATATATGCATATAGAAGAAGGCATTCCAATGAAGAGAAAAATGACCAAAATGAACAAAGGAAAAGGATCAAGCGAGAAAAGAGAGTATCATGAGCATCAGAGGGGTCACTACTACAATAGAGCTCATGAACCTAAAACCTATGAAGAATCCCTACTAGTCACTAGATATATGATTAACATTAGGGAAGCCATGGATATTCCTACTAGGAACGTAAGAGATAGTCACATAAAGCAACTAAATATGAACAATATTCTAAAATTTAAAGGCAAATACAATGCAAATCCATAGCACCATCTCCAAGTCTTCCACAATGCCTATGCCCTGCAAAATATCAAAAATCATTGGCAAAAATTAAAGTTGTTTTCTAGAACACTTATAAAGAAAGCAAAGAGCTAATACATATTCTTAGAATAAGAATCAATGCAGAGATGGAGTACCATGCTAGAGCTCTTTAACAACAAGTACCAAACTTATTCTAGAGTGTCCAATCTGAGAAAAAAAATACAAGGATGGAAGTAAGAAACACATGAATCCCTTAATGTGGTAATGGACAAGTACTATTCATTATTACATAAATGCCCAAGCCATGGATTTTTTCAAAGAAAACAACTCAAATACATCATCAATGAGCTAAGGAACAAGACTAGAGAAACTCTTGGGATGTGTGCCCAAGGTAGACTATCTAAAATGATAGCTCATTGAATTCAAATACTCATTGACCAAGTAGAAAAAGAAGAAGGAGAGTTAAGAAAAAGAGAATCTGCTGAAGAGTATAATAAAGATCTAGCAATAAGGTTAAGGGATGTAAGAATATGCAAGTCACAAGAAGAAGAAACTTTGAAAGACACAATCCAATAGAAGACTCTAGCAATTCAAAAATTAGTTAATAACATTGCAACAAAGGTAGAAAAATTCTGGGATTTTGTAGATGAAAAGTATGCTATAGCATTGAAGATAGTAGAGGAAAATACAAAACAAGTTCTAAGTGGAATCAAAGACAAGAAGAAAAGAAAAGATAATGGATGTTTAAACTACAAGTATAAAGGAAACGTTGCTATAGTGGAGGAATTAATGGACTCCACTTTAGAAGATGACGAAGGATACAAAGTATGCTAGTATGAACATCCTAACAGATGTTGCCTTATTATGATCCACTTACAAGAGTTTAGGGCATATGTACTTAAACCAAAATTTGTCAAGAAACAAATGGCTAGATGCTTACCTTATTCACAAGGTGATTTCTAATAGCCCTACCAGCAAATATACTATTCAAGCAAGGCTTATCATTAATCATAGAAGCAATACTAGCAATAATGGCAACAACCACAAGCATGGGGAATGCCACCACCAAGGCAATATGATCCCTATGGATACTATGTTCAATGTCCAAACTCTCCTAGGAACACTTCAATCTACACCTCTTTCTCATACTATCCATCAAAATATCATAGACTCACTACCTTTTGTATGGATCCAAACTCTTCCATATCTCAACCAGTAGCTAGTCCTTCACATTAAGCTCCCAGTACTTTACCATTAGTATTACCAACAATCATGCAAGAAGAACTACCAATGCAACCACAACAAAAGAGTGCTACTAGGGTAGTCACTACACAAGAGGATGTAATAACAAGCAAACCAAGAGCCAGGAAACATTCCTTCTTTGGGGTAAGTCTAGAAAAAGGATCGAAGGATGGGAATTTACCTAATTCTATTCTGTCCACATGTAATCCTCTAGGAAACATTATGCTTTCGATATTTACAAACAAGAATATAACTACTATCATGCTTACTGAAATAATAATACATTGGATTAAAGCAAGAGCATTTCCTAGAAAGAGAAGAGATCCTAGAAGTCCTTAGTCTGTCTCCAAATAGCAAGACATAAACCATGCAAAGCTCTATTAGATTCTAGATCAAGAGTAAATCTTATTTCACAAGATATGTATATGGCTTGAAATCTTCCCATACTAAAGAAGAGTAGCATTCAATTAGATCTTGCAAACTAGTCAATAGCTATCTCACTCGAGTAGGTGGATGATGTAATCACCACCATAAGTTGTTAGTCTTATTCTATTGATTTCCTAGTCATACATGTGGGAAACAATAAACAGGAATTTCCCATAATCATGGGAAGAGCATAGCTTAGCACTGTGGATGCTAAGCTTGGAATTAGAGACTTGTCCTTGGAAATTTTGAAGGAAGATAAAGTTGACATTATCCAAAGACACAAAGTTTCATGTATCACATATATTGATAATGGGTGCAATTATGTGTAGAAAACTTGGACCACAAAACATTATGTCAGCATAGCATGCAATAAATGTATAGAAGAGATGTGTGTACAATAGTGCCTGTAAATAGCAACCACTAGATAAGAAGGTACCTAGTGGCTGATTATTGAAAGAGAAGTAGAATCTAACATATGCATGAAACCTTTAAACAAAATTACAAGTGCCTTTGTTGAAGAAATAGATAAGTTAGAGTAATTAAGATGACAACCTCCTTACATGAAATCATATTAGAAGAAATATATTGAATGGGAACACTCAGAGATACTAGAAACTAAAAGCCCTACCAAATGCACTAGAATATGCTTTCTTGAATAATAAAAGACGGGTAATCATAAATGTCAATCTTGATAAAGAGCAAAAGAAGAAATTCTTGGAAGTGATAAATAAATGGTCACTTGCATTCATATGGTCCTATGATGAAATCATAGGTATTGATCCACGCATCTTTTAATATTGAATCTATATAGATTTAGTCATTAAACCACATCGCCAACCTTAAAGAATATTGAATCCTAAACTTAAAGAAGTTGTTAAACAAGAATTGGAAAAACTATTGAAAGTTGGATTCATCTATCCCATAGTAGACAATGAATGGGTTAGCCTATTAGTCATTGTTTCAAAAAAATGTGGCAAGTAGAGGGTTTGCATGAATTTCCTATTATTAAACATGATGATATTCAAGGATCATTTCCCTCTATCATTTGTTGACCAAGTCTTGGACACCATTTCAAGACATTGACACTATAGTTTCTTAGATGGATATAGTGGGTATAATCAAATTCACATTGCACTAGAAGATTAGAAGAAGACCATATTCACTAGCCCATGGGGGATGTTCACATACAAGCAAATGCCCTTTGGCCTCTGTAATATCCCCACTACTTTCTGATGAGCTGCAATATCGCGTTCGCCCCCATGATATCGCGTACGCGATATCGTGGCCTGCCGCAATGTCTATAAATAAGAGGCAGCTTTCCCTTGTTCACTCACTTAGACTTAGATCCTTAGCCAAACTATAGCAGTTTTACCATTTCAGAGTTAGAATAATTTCCATGTGCCTGCAGTAGGAGTCTTAAAGTGAACGGATCTTTATTCAAGCAAATTGTACTTCAGCACACATTTGTGTACGACAATAAAGACGAACTTTCTAATAAACCTTGCAGCATGTGGACTAAGCTAAATAGGAATTAATTATCATTAAATATTTAATTTATTTCCTAGATAATTAATCTCTCTCAACCCTTGACTCTCCTAGTTAAGTGCACTCAGTACGACTGCTTCGAGCATGTGTGTAGTGCTTGGTAACCTAGTAATGATTAGCGTTTGGTAATCCCAGTAGTGTTGCATTGGTTCAAGATGTGTATAGAAAGTGGGAACGGATACTGGTGTTAGGAATATTTAGAACTTAGTTAATGAATAGTTAATGTAAGTTAGTCACTTAGTTCTCTCTCCCTTTTCTTTATCGCAGTCCTTGAAATTCTTAGAAACTTAATGTAAGAGGTTGCATTGGTTCAGGATGTGTACGTGATATCGCAGTCTGCTGTAATGTCTATAAATAAGAACCGGTTCTCCCTTGTTTATCATTAGGAGTTTATTGTAGCGAAGCTTTGGCAGTTTGATCCCTCCAAAGATAGATTATTTTCCAGTGTCTGCCTGCACTGTGGTGAATGTAATTGTACAACATCCTTTATTCAAGTGTGATGTACTTGGACACACACATGACTGGAAATAAAGATCGAGATTACTTCATCATTGCAGCATTCACTTTGTTATTTATTTATTTATTTAATTCTTATTTACTGCTTTCTTAATTAGTCTCTCACCCTTATCTCCTAGTAACCCGGAATGAGTACAACTTGATTACGAGCATTTAAGTGTGACTACTTGGTAACCCAGTGGCGTACCTAGGATTTGTGCTTGGTAATCCCAGTGGTAGTCGTGCACGAAGTCCAAGATGTGTACGAATGACCAAGGAACGAATGCTCATCGCACTTAGGCTAGATTAGATTCTTTTACCCTTTTCCTCCTAGCTTAGCTTAGTTAATATTATTTTCCACTGCCTTCAGGAGTAGCGTTAGATTAGGATCACATCATACACCTCACTGTGGACTAAACCATACGTGACAAATATAATACTAGTCCAGGTGGGAAGACAGCGAACTGCGACCTAAGGATAACTGTCTAGGTGCCACAACTAGTCTATCTGCGGAGTTCGATCAGATCGCGTGTGAGAAAGCTCATATTCGTATGGTTGAGTGTAGGGGTACCTTGCCACTCATCATTGGTGCCATTGCCGGGGATGGTGCTAGTTATCTAGATTAGTTATATCATACAAGGTCATTGTAAAGGACTTAACGATATATCTCTTAGAAAGAAGTAATTATAAAAAGTCACATAAATTCACACACAACCATGCCTCTCCTACAAGAGCATAATAACACCACACTTAGTGAGGAAGTTCATTGGAGAACCAATGAGCTATATGACAATGAAGATTGGAGTATACAACCTGAAGTGGGAGTTTCTTATAAACCTGAACAAAAACAATGTCATCACAACACACAAAGAAATTACTTACCTGATGATGATGAACCCCCATTGGCCACTACAAGCCTAACGCAAATACAAGAGACTGTTCGAATCTCATGTAGGCATCGTAAAGAGAGCTGTCTACCCAGGCTCGATCTAAACAACTTTCCTAAATTTTTAGGAGGCTATGATTTAGATTCACATCAACATTTGCAAGCCTTCTACGATGCCTATGTATGGAATAACACTTGTTAACCAAGCAAAAGTATGGTATCGATCGTTAAAACCAAATTCAATATGACGTTGGTCAACAATGGTAGAAGTCTTTAATGAAAAATATCAAACCTACGAAAGAGTGTCTGCCTTGAGGAAACAAATCCAAGGATGGAAACAAGCACAACATAAACCCTTGGACATGGCCTTAGAAAGATATTATGCACTATTAAACAACTTTCCAGGCCATGGGTTTTCCGAGGAAAGGCTAATGTACCATATCATTGATGGGCTACGTAATGAAACAAAAGAGACCTTAGGAATGTATGCCCAAGGTCAACTATACGAACTACGAATCCATCAATTCCAAGAGCTTATTAAGCGGGTAGCCAAAGAAGAAGGAGAAATTGCTAGATGGGAGAGTGTTGAAAAACATCAACAAGACCAAAATCTAAACTTAACAAAGGTCCATGATCATAAAAAGGAAAAATCAACCAATCTCAAGGTGGAAACATCATCTTTGCCAATACAACAAACATTAGAAGAAGCTGAGGCAAAGATCAATAAGATGTTGGAATGGATGAATCAAAAGTGTGGAGAATATATCAACAATATTGGAGATAGAGTCTTGACAACCCAAGAAGCAAGACGAAATAGTAGACAATCGGAAAGAAGGAATAAGGAAAATAAGAGCTCAACTGCCAGTTATACATATGAATGCAACATATGCCTATATGATCACCCCAAGGGCCAATGTCCAATATTGTTATACTTACATGAGCATTGGGGAAACACGTTACATCCAGAGTTCGTACAGAGATACTGTGTTCGATCACAGTGGCAACAATCCCAATCGTGGGGGAGACCACCACTAGACTGGAGACATCCTTCATATCATCTAAATCCAAATGCTTATCTTGCTCAACATCCTATTTCTTCAGCTGGGCCAACACACTTTATCTCACCATAGTACTATTCTCCACAATACTATCAACCCATGCCTCCAACACAACCACCACCTTGTCCACCTTATACTCCTCCTAACTTTCAACATTCTCATCCTTTCCCTCCTTATACATCGCCACCAAATATTCCTAAGGTGCCTGCACCACAACAACAACCCATGAACACTACTTGTGCTAATGCTACTAACAGCAGTGAAAAGCCTCCTCAACATCAAAAGCGTCCTTTCTTTAAACATGGCTGTAAGAAGGGACAACACAATCTCAAGGCCAATGCATCCTCCAATTTAGCACAAGTCCCACACTGTGGTGCACCGTCATCTTCAAATCCAATGCCTCATGTTACTTCATCAGGGCCACCAACTAACACTCCAACAACAATATGACCCAATGAACACAGGAATGGAGAGCAACATCCCAATCTTTGCATACCATATAACAGCCCTAAACATCATAGTGGGTCAACTCATTATTTGGGAACTACATCGTATAAAGTGCCCCACTATGCTTACTACAATCAAGTGTGTGAACCCCAATGGGGTAAGTATGGACTAGTTCCAATACTTCCAACATGCAAGGATCCACAACCGCTTAGTTATGGGGGATATCCTTCATTTCAATAACAAGTAGGATTAATAACCACTTTTTATTTTCTTTAATTTTACAACTTTTTGTTTTCCAGTTTTTCATTTTTCAACTTTTTGTTTTATCTTTTTGTCTTTTTACATTTTTGTAAGTAATCTCGTCTATGAATAAAAAACTCATGTGGATCGTTGGTTGAGGTGTGTTCTATGTTATTTAGTAACGAACGATCAATTATTTCGACAGTGATCCCATTACACCCACTCATCCACTCTACAAATAAGAGGTTTTGTTCGAGGGTACAGTGATATCCTTGAAATTCTTAAAAACTGAAAATTAATTTTGTGTTCATTGTACCCAGAATGAAGAAGGATGGACCAAGAGGGAATGATTAGGGTGTGACATCAAGGGGACTTGTGGATTCTCTTTGGTGACATTTGTGAATGTTATCATGCAATGTGGTTATACTAAGATCCTTGTAGATCTAATGGAAAATGGGAGTAAGAGTAATCAAATGGGCATTCAAAAATCAAACGCTGTTCTAGGGGGTCCCACTAGAAAGACATGCATCCATGCCTAAAGGTTGGCGGCTTCTCTAGATTCATTAAAGTGAAAAAGAAAAAAAAAGGAAAAGAAAAACAAAGTGCCATAAAACAAAAATCACTCCTCCTTTGTACTAAACGCCAAGTGATTGTATGCCTTGTTGTTATGGTACTCTCATAATTGTTCATCATGGGATGAAACAATGCAATGTTACTGGTTAGAGGAATGGACTTGGTCCTGATCTTGGAATAATGGGTTAATGGCACCTTAATCATGCTTTACATGCAGGATTCTCTATGCCCTGGGTTAGTTACCTCATGTTCCAATCTCTACGATCCTTTTCTATAGTTCATCTCATCTCACTGTTCGTGTAATTGTAGCTCGTGTCCCATGTAGGATAGAATTTTCATCTCATTTCAGTGATATTTACATGTGTGTGTTTTGTGGAATTAGTGCAGATTACATTTAACCCTTCTAGTGCCCACGGACACTTTAAGTGTGGTTACACAAGGGCATTATAGGTTGGAACCTGATTTGGGGAGGACCCACTTGTGTAATTTTTTGTAATCTTCACTAATTCTCTAGCTCACACACATCATTTCTCACCCTCAACTTAATTTTTCATAATTTTCTTTCCCTATTATTATCCCTCTATAAGTTTAACGTTCCAATGTACCATTACATTCCCTTTTTCTTAACTGCCAAGTTTTTATTGCTAAAGTTCACATCATTATCATTAATGGTGCCTCTCGAATTAATGAAATTACCCTAGAACATCTTAATAATTGGCAATGTCCTCAATATTCCACATTAATTTCAAGAAAATCATTAAAAAATTTGGTATTTCCTTGGTGTCTCACATCACTAGGGATGAGATATCACGTACACGATGTATCGTACGCGATATCACATCCCATTCACCTATAAATAGGTACCCCTACTGCAACACTTAGCATCATTTTCTCATTTACACCCGAGGGGGGGGGGGGGGGGGGGGGNGCGATTGTGTGACCCTTGCTTTTCTCACTCTATCTCGCTCACTGGTATTCTGATTTTTATTTCGTTTGAACCTACTTGAACCCAGAGTGTTCAACTTAGTCGTGGGGGAGGGACACTTGCCAAAAAGTGCCTAACTTTTTTGAAATTTACCATCGCCCAAAGGACATCAATTAGGGTAATTAACTTTAACACTTAGAATAATTGTGCCTAAAAATCATATAACCCTTAGGTATATCGGGAAATTAAAAATGGAAACCACCTAAGTTATAGGACTTATTATTACAAAATTTCGAGCATGATCACACGTTATAGCATAAGATCTTTAATTAAGGCAAGTAGTAAGGTATAGCTTAACTTTAAAAACACCCTTACTAATGGTTGACCTGTGTGATTGCAGATGGCCCTGAAACGTGGACAACAAGAAGCTCCTGCCCAAGGTGGAAAGAAATGAGCTTGGAGAGGTGGAGGACAAAAACCTGCCGGACAACATACAGAATAGGAGGAGCAATAATTCAGCATCCATCAAGATGAACCTCCTACTAGATGGTCCAGGCGGGCAGAAAGAGGAGCTGTTGCTACGCTTGAACCAGGACAACAACTCACGTTGCCCCAAGAATGAATTCAGGCCATCCACGAGAAGTCCACATTCACTGTAGTGATTGTGGAGTTGAATTTTGAATCATTTGCAGAGTTTGCTCCTGAGGCAGTTAGGGATCATCTCAAAGGATCTCCCTTTTGGCCTATTGTCTCTAAAAGCGGTGCCTGGTACCTAGGAGAAACGTACCAGTTTTGGCACAATAGGGAGCAAGGCACCACCATGGATATTTGTGGTGTGACAGTTGACTTATCTATGCAGGCAATTATGGAAGTGTTAAACCTTTTAAATACAGGGCCCCAGGTTGCTCGGTTATCTACCTGTTCAGACCTTGATGTGTGAAAGGATTGGTTAAAGAAGGATTATGACAAAGACAAAGCATTTGGTGAATTGACAACGGAAGAGAGAATTTACTTCAAAATCAGAACATATCACCTCTTTCCCACAAAAGGCTTAAAAAGAATATCCACGTATGCAGCCAGAGGATGTGTAGTATTGATGGAAAAGGTTAATGCTAATCTAACCCATCTATATTTGATGGAGATCCTAAGGTGGTTCAAAGAAGGAAAGACAGGGAAGATGGTGTTGCCTTTCCCCTATCTTATCAGAAAGCTTTGCCGACATGTTGGTATCTAGGGATACACCAATAACGTCCTTCGAAAAGCTCAAACTGCTTCATATGCTGAATTGCTAAAGGCACCAGCTCCAAGAAAAAGCACTGGCGAAGAGCTGAGACCGGAACAAGAAGAAGAACATGTGGTTGGAACTAGTCAACCTCTAGCCATAGGTCTTAGCCAAAAACAAGAAGCAGGGCCTAGCATAGGCCAGGATCAGTTGCCACCACCGCAAGACTACAGACCGTCGATGAGCCATATGAGGGCCATCGCTGAGACGGTCAGTTGGGGAAGTGATGATGATGCAAATTTTTTCCGCATCATCGATGAAGCCAGATAGTCTACGGTTTCATTAGATCACACAAGGGGTGAAGTATCCATTCAAATAGAAGGAGGGGAAAGTAGATGGTCACAATAGATCTCAGGAAATACAACATCTTTCTAGCTGTAGTTAGAGACTGGTGAAGGGGCCACTGTGGTGGTCATGCAATACCAGAATGCCACGGGAGCTGCATAAGTGATCATAGACCACATAAAAGAGTCCTTCAATGTACTTNGCATAAGTGATCATAGACCACATAAAAGAGTCCTTCAATGTACTTATTGTGCCATCGGTAGATCTCATAGGAGCATGGGACACTCAAACTCTGGCCAGAACCTCAATGAGTCCTGCGGAACATGCAGATGTGCTTAATAGAGTGCTTCAAACAGGGCAAGTAATGATGTTCCTATTTGACATCCCTCAGGATGTAACATCAATTCAATCAGACCTCATTTCCACAAAGGGGAAGCTAGTCATATCTGAAGTAAGGGCCAAGCATGTTGAAGCTGAAGTGTAGAAATTACAAGGGTAGCTCATGGCCTTACAAGAAGCACAGCGGGATCCTCTACAATTTGTTCCCACAGACCAGCTAGAAAATTTTAGAATGGAGTAGCTAACAAAATTAATAGTAGAGAATAAAAAGGTGATGGAAGAAATGGAGATGGCTATTTGGGATGCCTCCGCATCACAGGCGCAAACCCATGCCCATCTTAAGGCACTCAAGGCCTTAGAAGAAGAAAACAAGCAGTTGGTTGCAAACAATCTTTGGTTGATCATTGTAGAGAAGAAAAAGAACGTTCTCGATGAAAAATTTCATCAATTACAAGAACAATTAATCCAGGTCAACCGAGATATAAGCCGTTTAGCAAGAGAAAATCGAACCCTCTCGATGGAGGAGGTATGCACCATTCATCAAAAGTCAGCGATTGAAATAAGCGCATGGCAAAATGAGACTAAACGAAATGAGAAGCTGAAGGAGAACTTCTGTGATCAAGTGGGGATGTACAAAAAAATCCTAGAAAAGGAGATCCATATCGCCAAAGCCCAAATCAACACTATCAGTGCTCAACACACTAATTGGAGGGCCATATTGGACACTTATGCCTTCGCCCACCAAACAGAAGTCAAGAACCGGGACTTGTAGATTTAAGACTTGACAGAATACATGGAGTTGGCAAACCTTAGATATGCCAACCTTGCCATGTTAATAGTATGACGTCCGAGGTTAGAGCTCGAGCAGTAGGTAGCTTCCACCCACATCAGATATGAAGCAAAATTTGTAGAGTGCAAGAAGTTGGTTGAGAAACTAGATGTCGCAAATTCTGAACTTGAGGTGGTAAAAGCAAGCTACCAAGGATAGAAAGATGTTGCAATTGACTTGGCTCGATGGCTAACGGACCTTCACAAATATAAGAACAAAGCCAGAGCCTATGAGGAGGAATAACGGGTATTTGCAGCATGGTATGTTAAAGCCAACCAGATGTTCCCGCAACTACCCTGTTCGTGGGAAGTGCCGACTCCGTCAAACATCGGAACATTAGCATGGATGGCACAAGACAAAGGGAAGGCACCCATGGAGGAGCCACCACCACCAGGAACTACATGAGTTCCAAATTTTTGTAGTTGTAGTATTTGTGTGTTGGGTTTTCTTCCCACATTGCGGCATTGTCCCATTTCTTTTTCCATTAATAATCCCATACCTATCCATTGTGTAATTACTATAACTTGAGGACAAGTTTTTATTCAATCGTGGGGGTATGATGGGACGCGATATCGCATGGGCCACGATATCGCGTACTCGATCGCTTCCACCGTGATATCGCATCTTCCCCTGCGATATCATGTACGCGATATCATAGTTCACTGTAATGTCTATAAATAAGAAGAAACTCTCCCTTGTTCATCATTAGGAGTTAGATTGTAGTGAAGCCTTGGCAGTTTGATTCCTCCAGAGATAGATTATTTTCCAGTGTCTACCCACACTGTGGTGAATGTAATTGTATGGCATCCTTTATTTGAGTGTGACGTACTTGGACACGCACATGACTAGCAATAAAGATCAAGATTACTTCATCATTGTAGCATTCACTTTGTTATTTATTTATTTATTTAATTTTTATTTACTGTTTTCTTAATTAGTCTCTCATCCTTATCTCCTAGTAACGCGAAATAAGTACGACTTGATTACGAGCATTTAAGTATGACTACTTGGTAACCCTATGGTGTACCTAGGATCTATGCTTCGTAATCCCAATGGTAGTCATGCACAAAGTTCAAGATGTGTACGGATGATTAAGGAACAGATGCTCATCACACTTAGGCTAGATTAGATTCTCTTACCCTTTTCCTCCTAGCTTAGCTTAGTTAATATTATTTTCCACTACCTTTAAGAGTAGCGTTAGATTAGGATCACATCATAGAAATCACTCTGGACTAAACCATACATGACAAATATAATACTAGTCTAGGTGGAAAGATAGTGAACTACAACCTAAGGATAACTGTCTAGGTGCCACAACTAGTCCATCTGCAGAGTTTGACCGGATTGCGCATGAGAACGCTAGTATTCATATGGTTGAGTGTAGGGGTACCTCGCCACTCATCACTAGATACTTAATCTCTCTCAACCCTTGACTCTCCTAGTTAAGTGCACTCAGTACGATCACTTCGAGCATGTGTGTAGCACTTGGTAACTCAGTAACGATTAGCATTTGGTAATCCCAGTAGCTTTACGCTGGTTTAGGATGTGTGTGGCAAGTGGGAACAGATACTAATGTTAGGACAATTAGAACTTAGTTAGTGAATAGTTAATATAAGTTAGTTACTTAGTTCTCTTCACCTTTCCCTATTAGTGTAAAGACATTAAAAGATAAAAGATATAAAAATCGTATACCTCAAGCTTACTTAACGATACAACCATGAAAATACAAGTAAGTTTGAGAAGATAACAATTGATTAACCTTAAGTATCCCATTAAGGCACGTAAGCACTTAGTCCTTGGAGTTCGACTGGATTGTGCATGAGACGCTCTAGTCGTATGGTTGAGTGTAGGGGTACCTCACCACTCATCATTGGCACCGTTGCCAGGGACTTAGTTGTTTGTGCACTACGTAGAACATAGGAGATCATTCATATCATTGGGATGCTAGAACGAACCCTTGGGGTTAATTAGGAAAAAATAAGATAACGGTAAATAGCACACCAAACAAGACTAAAATGTCTTCTTCTTCACACAAAAGCACTTCACCACCTAGGACCAACACAAGAGACAGTCGGTGGCACAACACATGTAACCAAGATCTGCCAGTGCCTCAAAAATTTTGTGTGGTATATATTCATCACAATGAATATTTACCTGACTTTACCTTTATTCTCTATCAAGATAAACAACTGCATTGAAGAGACTTGGAGGATAACATAGTGTTGCCTCTAGACCGAGCATTCCCCAACATGATTCTTCATGTGCTTGCACGAGTAGGCATTTCACAGTTATACGTGGAATACATTGCATGAAATTATGATACAAGGGATTACCATCCCACAGAAGCACAATGTCAAAGGGAATTGCGATAGGAGAGATACTATGCATTGCTGAAGGGAAAAGAACCCCATAACGCTCCACCCATCTTAAGTGAAATTGCGGGTGGTGAAACCATTTCAATAGGTTCACAAAATGATGTTCCCCCTCCTAACGATGGTCAGGAGGTGGTGTATCAGAACCTCCACTCCACGATTCACAATCCTAGTTCTGATTCCCATGAACACCAAGTGTTCAATGAGGGAACACAAACACATGATAAAGACAGGCAGTTTGATCGTAATCACGATCGTTATCGAGACCACTGAAGAGAAGGTAGGAAACATCATCATGGCGATGGTACTCCTTCTTTTTCACCTTCATCATCACATTCACCCTCTCCTTCAGTATTAGGACATAGTCATAAGGAACCTAACTATGAGAATAAAGGTAAACATAGTGAGAAACCTCAATGAGAGAGTCGAGAACGAGGACGAGGACACTCTAGAGAATTAAGGCATGGAAGAAGGGAGAGTAGGGAACCACATAGATATCACAAATTCTATGAATGAAATGACCACAAAGAACCCCCACTCATAACCTGAAGCATGTTAGACATCACTGAGGCCATAAGAATTCCCATAAGGCACCAAAAGGATAGTAGGATCAAGAGGTTAGACATGAATAATATCCCACGATTTGAGGGGGGATACAATGATGATCCTCAAAATCAGTTACAAGAATTTCACAATGCATGTGCCTTGCAAAACATCAATAATGAATGGCAAGAACTAAAGTTGTTCCCAAGGACACTAGTAAAAGAAGTGGAAAGCTGGTGCCAGTCCTTAGAACTGGAATCCATTCAAAGGTGGAGTACGATGCTAGAACTGTTTAATGATAAGTATCAAACGTACTCCCAGGTGTCCAACCTACAAAAGCAAATCCAAGGATGGAAGCAGGGAAGTCATGAACCCTTGGATGCTACCATGGGTCGATATTATGCACTATTACATTGTTGCCCAGGCCATGGCTACTCGCAGCAAGATCAACTACGTCATCTCATATATGGACTTAGGCATGAAACAAGGAGAACCCTTGGAACATATGCCCAAGGGAGATTATCAGAGCTTAGGTCCCATTAGATCCATAGATTGCTAGAGCAAGTAGCCAAGGAAGAAGGAGAGCTACGTAAGAGAGAAAGTACGGAAGAGTACAACCGTGATCCTTCCCTCCAAAAAAGGGGAGTGAGATTCTGTGAGGAGGAGGAAGAGTCACCACTCGAAGAGATGGTGCATAGAAAAATCTTTCCACTCCAAAAATTAATAATAGAAGTGTCAGCAAAGGTAGACCAAATGTGGGACTCCCTAGATAGTAGATTTGAAACCATTCTCAAAATTGTAGAGGAGTCTAAGGAGCGAAGTAGTGACTATGAAAAAAAGAAAAAGAGGGACATGGACCATGCACATAACAAAGGTAAGGGTAAAATGGCCATCACTGAAGAGGTTGTGGGTTCTAATACAAATAATGATGGTGGATGTGAGATATGCCAATATGACCATCCTAAGGAATGTTGCCTAGTAATCTCACATCTACAAGAGTCTGGGGTGTATGCACTCAACCCACGACTTAACAAATGACAAGCACCCCGAAGATTACCTTATCCTCAAGGTAACCCAAGGAAATTCCACTAATCTTTAACATATTATCCAAGTGGAACTCCACCACAACCTGTTGAGCAACACCAATAGTGGCAATACCCATAGTCATGGGGGATGCCACCACCAAGGCAACAAAACCCCTACCGGCAACTAGATCCATATGGCTACTACATGTAGTAGCCAATCTCTCTATGTGACTCTATTGGTTATGTGACACCACAACATCACTACCAAGCTCAGGAATATTATTAGACTCCTTCTCCTAGGAGAGACAACCCACTGACATACCATCCTCCAAATCCATCCGCAACTCTCACACCGATAGCTCCATTACCACCTGCTCCAGCAATGCAAGGGGAACTCCCCACTCAACCGTAGCAACGCAATGCCATGAGAGCTATGAACCTTCAACCCACTGTTGGTTTTAACAACCGCACAAAGAGAAGACCTTTCTTTAGAACCAACAGTCCAACCAAGCTCTCACAACCATAAGCGATTGAGCCCCTGAACGCTTCTCCATCAAATAAGGCTTCAGAGCTCCCTTCAAATCAAAAATAGAGCTTAACACACACAGTTATGTTAACACATGCTGTCACTGACTGGATTAAGGAGGGCCATCTTCCCAGGAAATTATCTAACACCGGAAGCCCTTTAATCTATCTCCAAGTCACTGGGAATGAACCATGTAAAGCTCTTCTAGACTTAGGTTTCGGAGTCAACTTAATATCACAAGAGATGTATAAAGCTTGGAACCTGCCTCCACTAAAGAAGAGAAATATTTGCTTAGAGCTGGCTGACCAGTCCATTACTATTCTCTTGGGATTGGTGGAGAACATCGTTACCACTGTGGGTGGGTGGTCATACCCAGCTGATTTCCTAGTGATATAAGTAAATAATGACAAGGGAGACTTTCTAATAATAATGAGAAGGGCATGGCTAAGTACCATAAATACATGCCTAGGAATCTATGATCTTTCCCTAGAAATATCTAAAGAAAAAACTTTTGGGAAGATCAAGAGGAAGAAATTTCCATGCATCACATACACTGATATAGGGTGTGATTGCGTACAAGAATGTTCAACATTGCCTGCATGCAACCGGTGTGCCCAAGAAATTAACATACAAAAGTGCCTATATGTAGCAACCACACAACAAGACGACACCTAGTGGTCGATAGCTGATCAAGAGAGCAACTCACCAATGTGCATGGAACTAACTGAGGGAACAACTTGTGTCCACGTCAAAAGCATAGATGCACTAGAGCAAGAGTGTCACCAACTTCCAACTCTTAACCTGAAGACATCAATAGGGGGAAGCTGGAAATTCCTAAAAAATTCAAACAAGCACTCCAATAAAAGATTACTAGTTAATCTGCAACAGACCAAACCTTACCATGAACCTAGAATGGTTAATGCACATAACCCACTGGAGAAAGGACAACCTCGCTCATTATTTTGGATCTCTCCCTTCCAACTTGGTCATGGGGGAGATGGCCACCTATGCTAATCAATCAAGGCCCTCAGTTCTTTTTTAAGTTTTTGTTTTACACATTTTTGTTTTACAAATTTCTTTAACTTTTCTTATTTTTGTTTTGCAACATCGTTCATACTTTTTCATTTCTTTGTGTGTTTGTTTATTTTGTTGGGATCGTCACCTAATAAGTGCTCCTGATGGTGGTATGAACTGTATTCCATTGATTGCTAATATTTGATTTTTACCTTTGAGTTATAATGTTGATACTAAGATATGGTTCTTTTGATATAATAGGCAATGAGTCCACATCATCCATGCATCCATGAATTTCTATGGTCTCTCTTGGCTTGGAACTGTACAGTCCCTTTCTTAATTATAGAACTATCAATGAATTGGTGACTGGGAATTTCTCGAACTACGGATGGACTCAAGGATTGAAAAGGGTGTAACTCCAAGGGGATTTGATGCATTTGTGCTGGCCATTCTCTTAGGTGCTTGGATGTTTTCTTCCTAAGTTTTCCTTACCATTCCAAAGCTGCTCCATTATCGGGAAGCTAAGCTAATAGA
This sequence comes from Gnetum montanum, assembly GCA_015680685.1. Classification (NCBI taxonomy): domain Eukaryota; kingdom Viridiplantae; phylum Streptophyta; class Gnetopsida; order Gnetales; family Gnetaceae; genus Gnetum; species Gnetum montanum. The sequence continues at coordinate 76,265 of MNCI01035466.1, forward strand.
AATAATAAGTCTTTGCATGGTGTGGTTCTCATGCAAAAAAAAAAAAAGCACACATAACAAGTGAAAAGTGAAAAGTGAGAATTCAAAGCACACCCCTTAGATGAAATAATCATCTAGGCTATAAGCATTGGTTATGGAACTAAATAAACATGTTCCCTCTAACTAAGGCCCCTTCTCGCTTCCTACTTTCTCCTTTTGTCATTTCGTCAGAATGGTGGTGACTTTTTGATGGGAGCATTCTTGTTACTTCAAGTGGATGGGTTGGCCAAATGTATTAATGCAAAGTCACTGGATGTGGACTGTTTGAGGCTGGATTTGGAAGGAGATCTACTAAGTCACATTAACCATTAATACATAAGGGGTTGTACACCACCTTGTTCTTGAGACTCCATTCCATTCTCTTCTTTCCATCCTTCTTTCTCCATTTTTCACCTCATTGCCAGTTGTATCAATAGTCCATATTTTGGTTGATGCATTGTTTTCTTTTTGGTAAACTCTTGTGGTTAAGACTTTAACTCTTACTTCCAAATGTCAAATGTGTATAGTGTTCACTCTTGTGTTCATGAACACTAGTATTGCCATGTATTGTAATGATGATCCGTTCACATGTCACCCCATTCACCATTAGCGTTATTGAACTCAATAATCCCATACCTTCCCAATATTTTGTAATGAACGTGAGGAAAAGTTTTCATTCAATCATGGGGGTAGATGAGCCACGATATCACGTACGCGATATTGCATCCATGATATCACGTCTGCCCCCATGATATCGCATATGCGATATTGTGGCCTACTACAATGTCTATAAATAAGAGGTGGCTTTCCCTTGTTCACTCGCTTAGACTTAGACCCTTAGCCAAAATATAGTAGTTTTACCATTCCAGAGTTGGAATAATTTCCATGTGCCCACAGTAGGAGTCTTAAAGTGAATGGATCTTTATTTGAGCAAATTGTACCTGAGCACACATTTGTGTACGACAATAAAGATGAAATTTCTGATAAACCTTGTAGCATGTGGACTAAGCTAAATAGGAATTAATTATTGTTAAATGTTTAATTGCTTTCCTAGATAATTAATCTCTCTCAACCCTTGACTCTCCTAGTTAAGTGCACTCAGTACAACCACTTCGAGCATGTGTGTAGCGCTTGGTAACCCAGTAACAATTAGCATTTGGTAATCCTAGCAGCGTTACACTGGTTCAAGATGTGTGCGGCAAGTGGGAACGGATACTAGTGTTAGGACAATTAGAACTTAGTTAGTAAATAGTTAATATAAGTTAGTCACTTAGTTCTCTTCACCTTTCCCTATTAGTGTAAAGACATTAAAAGATAAAAGATATAAAAATCATATACCTCAAGCTTACTTAACCATACAACCGTGACAATACAAGTAAGTTTGGAAAGACAACGATTGATTATCCTTGAGTGTTCCATTAAGGTGTGTAAGCACTTAGTCCTTGGAGTTCAATCAGATTGCGTGTGAGATGCTCATATTCATATGGTTGAGCGTAGGGGTACCTCGCCACTCATCACTTTCTAGAGACTTTTACTAAGTATCTTTCAAAAATAGATTTTTAATGGAGTTGAAGTATTTATGGATGATTTTTCCACATACAGGCTAGATTTTAAACAAGCATTGGATTGTCTAGAGCAACTTATAAAAATATATGTTGAAACTAATCTAAAGCTCAATTAGAAAAAGAGCCACTTAATGGTTTAAGATGACATAGTTTTGGGACATAAAGTATTTCATAAAGGAATAAAGATAGATCTAAAAAATATTAGAGTCATTCAAAATATTGCTGAAAGGCTACAAACTATCAAAGATGTTAGATCATTTCTTGATCATATAGAATAGTAAAGAAAATTTATTGAAAACTATTCAAAGATTGTAGAATTGCTAGTGAAATTAACAAAGAAATATGCACCATTTTAGTGGATAGAGCAATGTGAGAAAGAATTCCAAATCTTGAAACAAAAATTAATTGAGACACTGATCCTCTAAGCTCCAAATTAGTCCAAGTATTTCCACATTAATGATAGATGCTTCAAACTATGCACTAGGAGCAATATAACTTGATGATTAGAAAAGACCTTATTATATACATTGTGTTAGCCGAAGCATCACCTAGGCACAACTTAATTACACTACCATAGAAAAGGAGCTTATGGCTATGGTATATGTGCTAAAGAAATTTAGACAATATGTGCTCAGGTATCCTATTTATTCTATACTGATGATAGTTATGTTAGGTTTTTGATGAATAAACCAACAATAAGTTCAAGAGTAATAAGATGGCTCGTTATCTTATAAGAATTCAACATCATAATGAGTGATAAAAAAGGGATTGAGAATATTGTAGTAGATCACTTACCAAGGCTAAAATGGGAAACCCAATAAAATTATGAACCGATATTTGATCAATTTCCTATTGAAAATTTATTCACAAAGACAACAATGATTGAAAATTTAACAATGAAGTCATGGATTACTAATTACATGACATAACTTACTACACAAGAACTTCCTATTGAATGGAACAAGAAACAAAAGGAATAATTTCTTCACAAGGTAAAGAGATATATGAAAATTAATGAAAACCTTCATAAGATATGTGTTCATGGGTTAATAAGGTGGTATGTTCCAAAAGAAAGTCAATAGAAAGTCCTATAGGATACTCGTGAAGGACCATGTAGTGATCACTATCCAAAATGGAGGACAACACTAAAACTAATGATGGCTAACTAGTTTTGGTCCACCATATTGAAGAATGCATACTAGTTTGCACAATCTTTTGAAAGTTGCCAAAGATGAGGATTGAAAACTTAGAAGGGGGGTTGAATAAGTTCCCTAAATTAAAAATGCACTATTCACAAAAACACACCAAAGTTTACCTGGCTCCCCAACTTGGGTAATCCACACTTAGAGGGTAGATTCCTTGTACACCTTTAGACTTTATTTTTTTAAAAAGTGGTTTGAAGGGCACCACATCCTATAAAAGCTTTAACCTATGCTATGGAGTGTTTTGTCATTTCCAAATCACTTAACCTTATAAGGTCCCAACAAGCTTAGAATATGGTTTCAATGATCCCACAACCTTTACAAAATTAAGCTCTACTATAGATTATTTTGATGCTGCAAAACCACTCAACCTTGCAAGGTCCCAACAAGCTCAATGTGGATGCCTTCTTACAAGAAGCACATCAACCATGTAGGGCTATAAAAGAGAGAGAAAAGAACAAGGAAAGAATGTAACTAAATTTACAGGTCCTTGTACTTGAAGCTTAGTACAAAATACAATCAAGAAAATGATGTTACAATGAAGAACAAGAATAAAATAACATAGAATAGACAATTAGAAGCTTGAATGTGAATCATGCTTGCATAATTCCAAAGATTTTGGTATCTTCTTATAGCCTCGGATTTTTTGAAAACTCCTTAGAATTCATGCAATGGCTAGCAAATGAATGGTGTAGAAGTCTCCTTTGAAGTTGGGACATCTACCTAAGATTGGCCTCAATTCAAGAGAGAAATATCATTAGAAAATGGAACATATTATGTGGAACATCCACATGGAAACATCTAGTCTTAGATGTAGATGTCTACTATTTTTAAGAGACATCTTCTCAAATTTTGTGCTTTTTCTTCTAAGCTTTTCTTCTATCACTTTGCCTTCTTGCCAATCCTTGGAGCATTTTCATTTGATTTGTAGCCTTTATTTTCATCCATGCTCATCTTGCTTTTATCTTGAACATGTATTTTGTAGTTTGATATCTTGTTGTAAATCTTGTTTCCTTGAGTTCTCATGTCTCATTGTAGAGTTCTTGTTCATGTCATGAAAAATCATCATCGATCACAAGCATTCTATTTTCTCCATTTTTCTTAATGTTTTTACATACCAAAAGGTCAACAATATCCTCCTTTTTGGTGATGTTCAAAACTTAAGAAAATGAGTTAGTAGTTCCCAAAATCAATTGAGTGAAAGATTATGGCAAAAATGCATCCTTAATATAACAAAAACTTTATTAATCCATAAGACACTTGTAAATTTTGAATGAGGACATTTATGATCAAGAGCTAAGAAATAAGAATTGAATGTATTGTCTCAAAACATTAATACCATCATAATATCAAAACTCTAAACTTAGAAAGATAGTCATTAATATCATCATAAGGTTAGAACCTCTCAATATATCTATCAAGTATGTTCATATGGGAAATATATCCATAAAATATGTCCACAAGGTTATTATAATTCAATACTAATGTTGCCCAAGACACATAGATCAGAATCATATCACAATCACACAAGTCACCACATATATGCCATAATCACTTATCATAGATCAAGAGAAGACATAAGATTCTCCTTCTTTTTGGACATCATCAAAAAGAGAATGGACCTTACAACTACCAATAAGATAGATCAAAAGATAGTTAAGGATTATACATTCTTCATCTAAGTAAAACCTCACAAGAATTTTCTCAATACATTTTTCATAATTAGAAAATATACATAGTATTTTCATGTGAAAAATAAGTACAGATACATAAATTTTTTTTAAAAATCGATCAAATTTTAGAACTAGATCAAGAGATTAGATAAAGAAATTAAGATGTTCACATTGATCACATATATCTTAAGGATACTTAAAGTATGTTATCCATTCATTTTTAAGGCTCCCTAAGGGATTTTTTCGTAAAATAGAAGTGTGAATACTTCTTCTTTCTTTAGTAGGCTTGAGATTAGAACAATGTATTTCATATTAACAAAAAAGGACTTAAGTACTCAAAATATTATACATTCATAGTATATCAATGATGCAATACTAGCATAGAAATATGTTCAAATGAATTCTAGACACTTGCATAATTGATTGTTACTCTTAAGTAAAAGAAATTTTTAAGGATAGAATCAAAAATATCTTCCTCTTTTACCTTCAATTTTGGTTTAGATGGATATACCTTTTGTTACCTACCTAAGTATTATGTCTTGGAGAAGATCCTCATAACTTCCCATGTATTGATGCCCCATAATAATTCATGAGGTATAAGATCCTCCTACATATGAACTTATCTTTTCATCAACTCTTTCAAGATCTATAGCCAAATTTTCACAATCATGCATATTCAAGAATATTGAGTAATCCAACAAATTTTATTAAAAGGGGAAAACCATTTGAGAAAAATTATTAAGCACAAATGATAACAAAATTTTCTTGCTTGATCATCTAATTATGCCTCACTTTGCCATTTTCTTGCAATACTTGGTCCAATATTTCATGTTAGTAGCATCTTATCATAAATGTAGATGTGATGCTTTTCTTATTTCTTAAATTTATATTTTCTTCAAGGATAAAACCTTTTTAAGAACATGTAAATAACTAAATAGTCTATAATAAAACATGAGAGATGGTCATACTACCTTGATCTTTCTCTAAGTCTTTTTTTCTATAATATCATGAATTAAAATATGTTTTCTATGATGATAAACAAATTCATAAGGTATACAAAAATTAAAAAATTCAAAAAATGCCCTATGCTTAAGCCAATAAGCAAGGAAATAGAGACTTATCATGACTTACCTTACTTGCTTATTGATTTGAGAATGACTAATGGAGTTTGAGATGAGGTCCTCTATCATGAAGTACCTCCTTACCATTTGATTTTCTTTCATTTATTCCTTTCTTAATGCCTCTAACCTTGTATGGAAATCCTCTTTGCTCAAGTCCTTCATGATAGGAAAATCTATGATCTTTGATAGTATCATCCATTCTTTTAAATATTTCTCTAGCTTTCAACCAATTCTCTTTCCAAGTTGTTGCATCTTGCAAGATACACTTACTAGATTCCTTTTGATAGGACCAAGTATCAATGTTATTTTGTTTAATGTGAAGATAATAATTTAGTTTATGACCACACTTTTTTACAATAGTATGAAGTGTTTCTATCTTGAAAAGAATTATCAAACCTAATTATGCTTGAGCTAGTACAAGTATTCTTTATGATTTTTCTTCCAAGTTTTTACTTTTGAGATAAGTTTCTTTACTTTCATTGCTCGCTTCTTCTTGAGTATCCCTACATCTCTCTTTATCTAATGGGGTTAGTAGTTGAATCTTAGCTTTTATGTCTAAGATTTCCCTTTTTAACTTGGAAGATAAGGTATACATTTCAAGAAATTTTCTATGCACATTTTTATTTACCATTTTGAGTAGATAATGTAGGATAAGAACTTCTTCACGTAATTTGCTATACCTTTCATCATGTTGATCTCTTAGTTCATAAAAAAATGTTGATGAATTTTCATTTGTAAAGGCCATATAAATAAGTTGAGAATCTTTTGTAGTATCATCCACCTCTTCTTCATTTTTCTGTCCATCATCCAAGCTTGTGTAGAAGTTTGTCTTTTTTGTATCCACGTTAGTCCTCTCTTTTTGTTGCAACTTGCCATTTCTAGGACATTTGAATGCCACATAAACTCTTCTACTACATACCCAACATTCTATTGAAAATCCATCAAAATTTGAATTTTAAAAATTACCTTTGGTGTTAGATTGGTTAGGTCTTAATTGATTAAAGATTCTTCCTTGTCTTGCTAGAAGCCTTTCAACTCTTCTTAATAGAAGAGCTATTTCTTTGTCACTGTTCATTTCTTGTTTAGTAGGTTCCTTCTCTTTAGATGTTGATTTTAAGGCAATGGGCTTTTCTTTTATAGCTCATTCACTTATGAGATTCATTTCATAAGCAATAAGATCACTTTGAAGCTCTTTAAATTTTAAGACTAAAAAATCTCTAATTTCTTCCATAGCTATAATCTTAGGTCTAAATTTAGGTTGTAGGATTCTATTTTATTTTAATGATTACATCACTTTTAGGCAAGTCCTTGCTTGTACCCCTAATTTCTACAACTAGATCACTTGTCCTAGAAAAATAATCTTTAATCTTTTCACCTTTCCTCATTTTAAGGTTGTCATATTCACTTTGCAAAACTAAAAGTTTTGATTATTTGACTATGGATGTGCCCTCATAGGTAGCTTCTAAGGTTTCCCAAATTTCTTTAGTTGTTCTACATGAATCTATTCCATTAAATTTAGACTTATTTAATGCACAATATAAATATTTTTTTCTTTAGAGTTGAGCATAAACTTATGTCTTTCTTTGGACGTACACTTACTTCATGGCTTGATGGCCTCTAATGCATTGTCAACAAGTGGTGTGTAGCTTTCAAGGATTAACTCCCATACTTCAAATTCCATCAACTCAGAGAAGCCTTGCACTCTTACCTTCTAATAAGCAAAATTAAACTTGTCGAATATTGATGGCTTTGTGTAGGATGGTCCCTTGAAGCATGAACTTGAGAGTACTTGGCTCTGATACCACTTAAAGATCAAGAACTTAGAAGGGGGTTGAATAAGTTTTCTAAATTAAAAATGCATCAACCATAAAAACAAAATAAAGTTTACATGGTTTCTCAAGTTGGTTAGTCCACACTCAAAGGGTAGATTCCTTGCATACCTCTAGACTTTGTTTCTTCAAAAAGTGGTTTGAAGGGCACCACACCTTATATAAGCTTTGAGCTCCACTTTGGAGTGTTTTTTCATTGCAAAACCTCTCAAACCTGCAAGGTTTCAATATGCTTAGAATGTAGTTTTAAGAATCCAACAACCTTTACAAAATTAAGCTTCGCTATGGAGTGTTTTGATGTTGGAAACCACTCAACCCCACAAGGTCCCAACAAGCTCAATGTGGATGCCTTCTCACAAGAAGCACATCAACTATGTATGGCTACAAAAAAGAGAGAAAATAATAAGAAAGAATGTAACTAAATTCATAGGTCCTTGTACATGAAGCTTAGTACAAAATACAATCAAGCAAATGATGTTACAATGAAGAGAAAGGATAGAATAACATAGAATAGAAAATTAGAAGCTTGAATGTGAACAATGCTTGCACAATTTCCAAGATTTTGGTATCTTATTATAGCCTTGGAGTTTTTAAAAACTCCTTGGAATTTATGCAATGGCTATCAAACATCTAGTGTAGATGTTTCCTTCAAAGTTGGGATGTCTACCTGAGATTTGCCTTAATTCAAGAGAGATGTCTCATTGGAAAATGGGACATCTTATGTGGGAGGTCTATAGGGAGACATTTAGTCTTGGATGTAGATCTCTACTATTTTTAAGAGACGTTTTCTCAAATTTTATGCTTTGTCTTCTAAGGCTTTCTTTTGCCACTTTACCTTCTTGCAAGTCCTTGGAGCATCTTCATTTTATTTATAGCCTTAATTTTTGTCCATTCTCATCCATGCCCTCATCTTACCCATGTAGTATTTATTTTGAAATCTTGTTGTAGATCTCATTTTCTTGAGTTCTCAAGTCTCATTATGGAGTTCTTATTCATGTCCTGCAAAGTCATCATCCACCACAAGAATTCTATTTTCTCCATTTTCCTTAAGGTTTTAACATACCAAAAGGTTAATAAAAGAGATGGAGGACTGAGAGCCTAAAATGAATGATCACAATAGTGGATACAACTAAAGGAACCATTTGAAATTTGGGGAATTGAATTTATGAGACCCATCTCATTGATGTTAAATGGAAAGTACTATATTATAGTAACTGTTGATTACTACACAAAGTGGATAGAAGTAGCTATAATTAAAGACTGCATGGTTATAGTAGCTACTAAATTCTTTTAGCAGCATGTGGTAAATAGATTTGGAGTACCACACATGCAAATATTAGATAATGGTACTCACTTTATAGGAGCTATATTTGAGAAGCTAATGCAATGACTTGGGGTCAATCACAAATAAACTACACTTTATTACCCTCAAGAAAATGGTCAACCTGAAGTGACTAAGAAAAAAATCACAAGGATGTTAACTAGAATCCTTAGTCATTATAGAAAGGATTTGAGCACTAAATTTAATGATTCTCTATGGACATATAAATCAACGTAGAAACTTTCTATAGGGTATTCACTGTATGAATTAGTCTATGAAAAACTACCTACTTTTCCAATCTGATAGAACTAAATATTCTTTCAACTGCTAGTGCCCTTTGAAACACCACAAAATTTGGACTATAGCATCTCAACTACAAATTTGGCTAAGTGTTGGGACTATGCTCTCCACTACCCTAGAGCATAGTCAGCCTCTCATAGAGAACGTAGTTAACACAAAGGCCATTTTTGCAATTTTTTCTAAGTGTCATCGTAAAGACAAAAGTTGGAAATTTTTCTAAGTGCTAGGACTACATTATTCACTACCCTCGGGCATAGTCAGCCTCTCATGGAGAGCATAGTTAGCATGAAGGCCTAGTTTTTGTAGGTTTTTCCAAGTGTTAAGACTACGCTCTACTCCAACCTAGAGCATAGTCACGCGTAGTCAACCAGAAGCCAGTTTCCACAAGTTTTGACAAGTGTTCAGACTATGTTCAACCCTAGTTGGGAGCATTTAGTGGAATGTGTGGTCAACACCTAGCCACTTTTTTTACAAATTTTTCTATGTGTGGGACAATGCTCTCTCCCAATCTAGAGCATAGTTAAGCATAGTCAACCATAACAAGCTTCGGTGGTCTCCACAACATAGCACTGGCACTCAGCTCAGTTCCAACTTATCTTCAGCAAGCGTAGTTAGAAAAATAAATTTTTTTTGTATCCCCTTTTGTCACTAAAATTATAACTACACTCTACCCCATGCAAGATAGTGCAAAGCGTAGTCCCAAAGTGTAGTATCTAAAATTTAATTTTTTAGGTACCTTGTGGTCCTCTTGGCACATGCATATGTAGTCAATAGTGTAGTCATAGTCTTGTAGTCTCATAGAGTTTGGAAAAGCATGGAAAAGCATAGCACCACTAGCCCTAGTGGAAAGCATAGTTGGATGGCAGCATAGTCCCAACCATTCCCTTTGCCACATGGCATTCACCTTGCATTTCATGCTAAACCTAGCCCTATAAATACCCCTGCCCTCAATGTTTTTAGGGTTGGAAAAAATTTAAGTGGGAAAATATTTCAAGATTGGAAAAATTGAAGCATTGGTAAATTTTAGAGTTCACAAATCTGCAAACCATAGACCTAGAAAACCCAAAGAGCTTTTGGGAGAGAACCAAAGGCATACTAGTGAGGTTGCAGATCATCACAGCTCACTGTAGCCCACCAAAATACTATAGCCAATGGTACATTATGGTGGCCAACCCAATAGATGTAGACACCTTGATAGAATGCCAGTCTTCATGGCTAGACATCCTTGAGACTGTGACTACATTGTTCACTACACCTATTGTACATTGTGTACCTTCTAATCCTTTTTGGTGTTAACTATGCTCAACCCCATTTGGGGTGGTGTTCCATTTCTCTCTCTCTCTTTATTTACATTTTTAGCATTTTATTTGCATTTTCTACTATTTCATCACATAGCCACACCTAAAACTATGCTTGGGTAGAAGTCCCCACATGTTGGCACCCTTGTTTTCACCAAAAACTTGACTATAGTCGATTCCATTGACATCGTTGACACTATTGATACTTCTCAAACACTTAGCACCACTTCACATTAGCATCACAACTAACCATGCTGCACCTCGGTTACATCTTGTAAGTTCCTATTTGATCAACAAGACCATTCAGGTCATCCCATCATTGCCTCTAATTGGCCCTCATGTGAACTTAGGGTTAGATTGTGCAACTATGAACCTCTTGGTGTTTTAGCCATTAACGTTTTTGTCCGTTATAGTTTCTAGTGTTAGGAGGACTAGAACCAATTTTTCTTTCAAAATCTGTTGGTGGTTGTCTCACATGCTCTCTACATCACCATTGCTAGCTTCAGGCTAGCATAGATCGTAACACCCCTATGAACCTACTACACATGTGGCAATAGTTGGATCTTAGGCTAGTGTAGGCATTGTCTACTAACTAGTTGGTGTAGACTGGACCCCATTTTTGGTTCCCCTAGAACCCCACATAACAACCCTAGAGCACACATTCCCATAGTGGGCTAAATTCTTGACGCTATTAGAGATAGCATAGTTAGCTCTCAGCATAGAGAGTGTAGTTGGCCCTCAACATAGAGAGTGTAGTCAGCTCTTAGTGTAGACAACGTAGTCACCAAAGTTAGTCATTTTTTCACTCAACAACTCTTCCTCTCCTTTTGCAACTTGATCCACATCTATGAATTTTGAACATCATTCAACGTTAATCCCAAGCACACTCACCATCTTGCCTATTCAACAAGAGACCAAGATTAACAATCCTAGGAATCCTATAATGGTAGATCCAAGGTAATTCCTTAGGCTACATGGGCAAGATCTAGAGTATGCTGTGCTAAGTAATGAACAATACAACTTCATTTGTGAAAAGATTGAAGAAGGTTATTCATAGACCACTTAGACATGGAAGCAAAGTAAGGCTATGAACTTATCCATTAAAACATATGGGAGTACATCCCCTCCTCACTTGACATCATCCCACTCAAAAAGTCCTAGTATTGGATGCTAGCCTAGCTCATTCAAAAAAGTGAGCATGAAGTAGGGAAAGACTATGAAGAACCCTTGTAGGAAGAACAGAATAAGTTTGAAGCTTGCTCCAAGCATGAGGACTCCTTCCATACTATCTTCCAACGAGTGACCCTTGGATCTCTCTTTTGAAATCCCATTCACTTATTCTTTTCAAGATGGTTATAGCATTAGTGTCATCATCTAGGTCAACACTTGTTATAGCAATGCACCAGACACATCTTGACATGCTAGCTCCCTTTAGCTTGCCCTTTGTGACATCACTGCCACCCATCCAGCCATCATTTCCACCCATGCAGCCATCATATCCCAACACAACTATGTCAACTCAACCACACTTCCACATAGGGCCTATTTCTAGGCCCCATGTGACTCAAGAACACAACATCTTTTCTATCTTGTTAGCATCCTTAGCATCAACCCAACCCACATATGCATCAACCATTCCAATTGTAGCACAACCCATACATCAAGCCCATTCGACAATTTCACAATCCACAACAAGGCCATGGACCACATAGTTAGTCTAACAACTAGTCGTGTAATTAGCATAGTTGGCTAGAGCATCTTACAACTTAGGCCAGGAATTGTAGATGATTTAAAGCCTGATGAAAGAGGTGAAGTGGCTCAAGGCTTTCTCCTCAAAAACTATCAAAGTGTTGAACTTTTACTAGGATGACCCTATTAGTCTTGTGGTCCCATCACTAACTCTCCTAGTTAGGCTCCCATTGCCTTAGTTCACAAAGTACAATAGTGAGGGGGACCCCAATGCACATCTACTTACATTTAGGTTAGAGTGTTTGCTATTATAGGCATGGATACATGCTATCATGTGCATGTTTGCCATGTCACTAATTGGCAAGGTGCTAGATTGGTACCACGCCTTGCCTAGAAGCTCTATCTCCTCTTTAGAGGATCTTTTGAGCCAATTTTTGACATGCTTCAAGTACAACTTGAAGCTAGAAATGACATTGGACCAACTAATGCAAATTAGGTAGGGCCACCTAAAGCTTGTACAAAAATTCATCCAACACTAGAGTGCCTTGTTAAATGAAATATGAGAGCCAATAGCCAAAACATGCCTCTCAGGCATATTTAAGGGTGTAGTTAATGGCTTCATAAAGTCAAAAATATACTACTTGGGCCCATAGTCTTTAAGCCAAGCCTTTGCCTAGACTAAGAGCATACAAGATGCAGTTGAAGTAAGCAAGGACCTAGCCTACATGACCTACAAAAATCTACATGTGAGGAAGGATAAGGATAAAGGAAAGCATAATGCAATTGTGGCAACTGTGGCCAAAGAGACTAAAACAACGAACCCGAGGCCAATGGTTAGGCCACCCAAGGCCTTGGCCAATAACAAAACCACCAGTCCTAGCACTGTGGCAACTAACCAGCCCACATCACTGGTGGCCATAGCACAAGCTACTTCAAGGCCTAACTTTGAGGGCAAGGATCGCTGCAAGTACACCCCATTGCCATTAAAACCTTTAGAATTGTTGGACCAACTGTTGAAGGCTAGATGTATGTAGTAGAAGTAGATGTTCAAAGATGCTCAGAAAAGACATAATAGATATTGTGAGCTACTAAGGAATCCCATGTTGGTAGCACCGAACAAACCTCTAGTCCTGAAATACTTTAGTTTGGATCGGTTTTGCCACTACCTTGAGTTGCCTAGTCATAACATTGATTTTTTCATAGCCCTACAGGATGACCTTTGAAGAATTATTGATAGAGGCAAGCTGGTCCTCGATGCTACAAACCTAGTCAAGCCTCAAAACCAATATATGAGGATGTATAAGGACCCTTTGAATGTAGACGATGTATGCTATGTCATAAACATTATTAGCATCGATGACAACTTGAAACCAGTGGAGTAGCCATTCATGGTCCGTGTGCCCTCTGGTAGCTCAAGGGTATCAATGACCCCTATGGGTTCAAGGCCCCCTTTCATTATAAGAGTTCCACCTCAAGCACCTACAACTCCCTTTGTGGTTAGGGTCCCATAGCATGTCACAACAACAACAATTTAGCCATCCTTTGTCATCAATGTGCCACAACATGCTAACTCCTCACCTACTCGACGTCCGGTAGTGGGCAATGCATTAGTCCCTTCTCATCTAAGAGTCAATCCTACTATCAACATTGACAAATCCTCTAGGTGTCAACTCGGGAGGCCCAATGAGCATCTCACAAATAAAATGATTAGGTAATGTCAAGAGAAAAAGGCATTGGGCCTACTGAAGCTAGTCCCTATATTTGCAATCCCTATGGTCAAAAAAATTAAGGAGGCCACCACCAACAACTCACAACCAAGCATTGAAGCCCTTGTGTAGGCCAAGCTAACAAAGCCCAAGTCGCCTCCTCATGAAATTTGTCTCTTAGGGCATATGGAAGAAGTTAAAGCCAATAAAAATGCAACCAATGACAAAGAATTTGTGGATGCATTAACCTAGGTTAAGCAAGTACTAAAATAGAAGAACACAACGTTAAGCCTCTATGACCTAATCATGACCTCATCTACCCACTGCAAAGCACTAGTATAGATGTTAACCTCCATTCCTATCATGGAGGACATCCTAGCAGATTAGAATTCCATCCACACTATGAATTTTCCTTGTACGCTATAGTAATTGAGCTTCACATCCCTTGCATTTCATGATGAGGCAATTCAGGTTGACCTTGAGAAGGGTGAGTCATAATAGCTCCCATGTCTATCACCATACATGTTGGGCAATGCAAGATTTGGAGGATGCACGTTAATGATAGGGCAACAACAAATGTTATCCCATACACCGTTGTTGATAAGTTAGTCCTTATAGACCAAATAAAGCCAACGAAAACCACATGCCTGAAGTCCTTTAATAGGTCATGTGTCATTGTTAAGGGTTCCATCACAATAGCCTTCATGGTAGGGGAGCAATTCCCCACCATTGCCAAATTCATCATCATAGAGAATATGCTTGGTTTTAACTTAATATTGGACAAGCCATGTTTGGCCCAATTACAAGCCATTTCCTCCCCGATCCACCAATTCATACAAAGGTGGTGAAGTTATCATCCATAGTGATAACGCTACCCATTTGGCCATCAACAACATAGATATGGAGCAAGGGTTATAGGTGGAATTTCCCAATGATGCATCTACTATAAAGGATAAGAATGAAATGCATGAGGTAGACCCACCCGAAAGGACAAAAGAAGCTGACAACTTACCAGAGGATGCCCTTTGGGTGAAATTTCCCTTCAATGAGGTGAGCAAGGATCCAAGAGGCTACCAAATAGTGCACCCTAGGCCCTATGCACCTCCTAACCCACACTGGATTAGGAAGAAACTATGTGACTAAGGTATCCCCTTAGCCTAAAACATGGTAGGTGCCTACCTACCCTTTGCTTCTATGTGTCATGGATTTTTAACTTTTACTTACATTGCATTTTTTTTACGTATTTACATTTAGCCTGATTGCTTAGATTATGCATAGTTTCACACTGTTTATGCATTCATCCACTTATGTTATGCATTCACTTGTTTAGTTTACCCTTTAGCAGTTATTAGATTAACACATAAAAAAACATCAAAATGTACAAAAATTATAAAAGCCAAAATTATAAAAAGAAAGATAGCAACATACTAAGCCTAGAATGGCCTTAAACTATCATTGTGGCCTGAAATAGCCTAAATCGCTTTGAATTTTTTCCCTTCAGCCTGCCATGGCCTTAAACTAGCAACATTGTACTCAAAATGGCCTTAAACTAGCAATGCTAGGCCTAGAATGACCTTAAACTAGCAACCTTGACCTACCATGGCCTTAAACTGGAAACATTGTAGCCTGCTATGGGCTTAAACTAGCAACATGCAGCCTGCTATGGACTTAAACTAGCAATATGTAGCCTGTTATGACCTTAAACTAGCAACATGTAGCCTAAAATGACCTTAAACTAGCAATTATTGTGGCCCGAAATGGCCTTAAACTATTGCCTTGAATCCCATCATAGTGGCTTGAAATGGCCTTAAACTACATTGGCCCTTTCTACTATGGCCTTAAACTAGATTGGGGCCCACAATGGCCTAGTCACATTATTTTTGCATAATCGTAAGTTAGCACATTGAATTCATCTCATTATTAGCATAGCAAGTGCATAACAAATGATCATACAAAATGAAGTTTACACATCACACATAGCAAATAGTAAATAATCATCCATCAAATGTAACATGCATAGTAGTACATTGCATGAATAGCATTAGAGGAAAAAATGTAGCAAAAAAGCCCATCGGGGGTACATCCAAGTCATGCTCAACTAGTTGTGCTAGGTGGGGCTAGCAGCTTTGCTTCTTCTACCGCATCGTTGGGGCCTGTAGTATTGCCTAGTACTTGCCATAGCCATAGAAAATATGCATGATAAGGAAGCAAATATGCACTACACAAGCTAAATCCAAAAATGAAAAAGCATAAAAAGAACTAACCTAAGTGGGTCTCACATTTGTGAGTTTTAGAGGTAACTTTCCAAGGCTAGCCTCCAAGCATCAGAGGATCTTAGCCTTGGAAAGTTGTGTCTAGTCATCCTTGCCAAAGTTAATCCTTGCAAGGGTCTTGCCTTTGTCTATGATGGTCCATGTGGGTATCTCCATCAAAAAGGTAGTAGAGGAGGCCTCTCTAGAAGGGGTGATGATTTTCCTCTTAGGAGAGTCACTCACCACCATGTGTTGCATGAACAACTTGTATGCTTGCCTTCCATCAGTTGCCTTAAGAAATATCTTTAGGCTGCAACATTTAGTAGACTTCTCCTTATACCATTGCAAGTACGTGTCACACTCACTTATACTAGTGCTTATGGTTCTTCTACATTTTCTACCATGAATAGATCTACGTGCTATAATTTTTCCAATTTTTGTTTTTTAGGGTAAGTACGTCCATCTAGAACTGCCGCTCTATCAACTTCTGTGTGACCTTGTTCTTACCTCTAAGAGCTATCCAATATCTTCCATACTCGATCTTAGAGGTATGCCAGGTGCTATCTCCTTACAATCTAGCCACTAAAAAGTCATATTTGGAATGGAGATCCTTGATCTTCACATCTTGGCTAGTCACCCCCTCCTAGAGTTCATGCATGTAGTTCTAAGGGTGCTCATTTAAGCACCTGTAGATCCACAATGCCTTTGCATAGGACAATGTGCACTTGTTTAATGTCTCATACTAATGGTGAAGCACCTGATCAACTTTAGGAGGGAGGTCAAGGAGGGTGTCCACCTTTCTTAGATCCCATTATAGCTTAGGACTTGTAGGCATAAAATAATTGATCAATCTTAGTAAAAAACTAGGCATTTAAGTAGTAAAGTAACATAAAGAAAAACAACATTGCAAAAATACCAAGCTCAAGGTCCACTTATTACAAGTAGTCCACCATGTCTTTAATGACATCTTCCATGAAGGTGAATTTATCTAGCATGTCTACCCATTGGTCCATGTAGTAGGTAGATGTGGGACCACTAGTGGAAATATCTAAGGTTGTAACACAATGATGCAATTAGCATATAGTTGAATAGCTAAAGATACTAGAGAAAATAAGAAATAATAGATGGAACATAAGTTAGTTACCTAGCAAGCCCTTAGGTGTGAGTGTACGGGGCTCACCTAGTTGCACACCATTAAACAAGTTGTCAAAATCACCCCCATCAAGGTGGAGTAGCTTCTCTTGCTCCAATTGCTAGAGGATCTCTACTATCTTATGTAGCTCATCTCCATGAGCCTCCTCCTCGCCAGCTTGAGGAGATGCTTCCTTTGCTACTACCTCAGCTGCTAGTCCTATAGCCCTCTCTCCTTTCTCTACAATTAACACATATATCACATTAGAACACATAGCACATCACTAACTAATTAACATTGTAGCACAACAGAAAAAAACATAAAAACTAAAAAATACATACTAAGTGAAACTAAGGCATCTTAGGAACTACACATATTTGCAACATTTTCATGCAAGATTTGAAGATTGATGTGGATCCTCTTGCTACCTAGCTTCCCAATCTTAGGGGCAGCCTCATCCTTAGGACGTGGCCTCTTAATCTTGACCTTAGATGACCCCATTGTCTCTGCTATATGGAAGTTCATCTTGCTTATGTCACTGGTGCCACTTGGAAGACCCTTGCCTATGCTATTACATGAGTAATGTCACTACCCTATGGGATCATTTATCATTATTGATAACAACTCATTGATCCCCTGTAGGGGGTCTTGCATACTTGTAGTCAAGAACATGTGCTTGATCCATGACTTGGACAACTGCTCATGATCCTACATCATCCATCGCCCATCATCTCGTATGATCAAGAGCTCTATGAGCCTTTGTAGGTATCTTGCAAAGAACATGAAGTGGACATGGAACCTCACCTAGAGGTTGAACCATAGTATAAAGATCTCTACATGTAGGCCGATGGCTATATACGTGGCCTAGTTGAGCTTCGTACCCTCCAACAGCACCTCTTTCATCACCCGTGCCTATTCCACCCCAAGGATCTTTCCTTGGGGAAGCAAATTTGAAAAGGAATATCATAAAATAAATATTAGAGCTCACACACATCAGGCACTAGCAAATATTTAATTGATATGCCTTTGTGAGATTGAGTGGCCTCCAACTAGTCCTTGATCTTCCCTCTATAGTCCATCTCCCTACTAGCCTTATTGATAGTCATTCGGCCATTAGTAGGGATGCTAAAGAGGTTAGTGAAGAAGGCCTCACTGAGGTCCAACACTACTATCATGTTGCTCACTTGGGTGACAAATTACCTAACATCATTATTGAAGGAGTTGATGATGGTGACCATTTTAACCACTAGGATACTTAAGCTAAGAGCCAAAAATAGGTCCATTAATCCAATGTGCATGAGCTAAGCCATCAATGCATCTGATGCTTTGTGGCACAACTAGTGTTGTGTATCCTACACATCACCATACTTCATGATGAGGATGGCCTTTATGTGGCCTTTAGTGATCACCATCACCTTAGCTAAGCAACTACCACTGCAATAAAGGCAAATCAACATCAATGTTAGCATCATGAAAATGAGGCAAACTGAAAGACATAGATGAACAACCACATGAGCCAGAACATAGATACATACATGGTACAAATGGGGTGTGAGATGAGGGTGGTGCTGCAAGCATCTCCTCAATGTTAATCTCACCAATAGCCCACTCCTCATCCAACCAACTATGGATCCTACATTGCTCATATGCCTTTGGATATTAGATAGGATAGGCCTCTAGATCGAGCCCCACCTACTCAATCATAGCTACTTGAACATTCATGCTAGATGAGAACACTACCAAGGCAATGTGGGTCAAGGCTAGAGCATCCACCTCATCATGCAGGCCCTCCTTATCAACTCTAAACCTGGCATTAATCACAAGTTGTTAACAATTTAACATGAGCTAGTAGCAAAAAAACACTATGAGAACCATGAAAGCACTTACCCTTTGGTGTAGTAGACAATTCCAAGTGGGTTTCGGAATAGGGTATGCATCGGCAACATGATAAAAAGGTTGTTACTCTTATTATAACAAGCAAACCCCATCATGCGTCATATCCTAGATAGCTATTGGGCACTCCTAGGACATTTGCTTGAACCACCTACCCCATCAATGCTAGCAATGGGCTTATCTAAGATGAATTTTAGGATGCCCTAGTTAGCCCTGGGTAGCAATGTCTTGGTGATAGTGCTAGCAGCCTCCACTACCATGTGTGATCACATGATCATATTAAACTACTATAATAGGTATTCTAGGAACTCACGAGTCCTCGATCGGAACCACATCACCTGATGGCCCACCCACATATCTAGTGCAAGTGTGTTAGGAACAAGTTTGCTCATGTAGCATAGGATGCCCATGAGCTATGATTAGAATAGGCTTTAGTAGCACCCTATGACCTCCAAGTAATAAGTAAAATATTAGTATACATACATAGATGAAAATTTTGGCATTAAATTATTAAGATAAGTTAGTAAAATTATCATGATGCAACATGAACTAATAAAGAAAAAAAATCATAATCTTGGCAATGCACTCTGGGGCCCCGTGGGTATAGAATGTCAACTAACTCATTTGATGTTCCTAGTGCACACTGGGGTATAGCACAATTTCATAGGCTCAGCACTACATTTTACAGGTTTAACATCAAGCATAGTTAACACAAAAAATTGCAAAATTTTTCTAACTCCAGACTACTTCGGTGATGAACATAGTCAAAAAAATTGAAAAATTTTTCTAACTTTGGATTGCCTTGGTGGATAGCATAGTTCAAAAAACTATAGAATTTTTCTAACTCTGGACTGCCTTGGTGGAGAGCATAGTTCAAACAAAAAAGGGTGAAATTTTTCTGACTCTAGAACACCCTGACTACATTGTAAAATGTGGAGAGTGTAGTTTTTGAAAAATAGAGATTTTGCCAAACACATAGCAACATAGGTATTTTTGTAAACACTTACTAGATTATGCTCTCAATGTGTGGAAAGTGTAGTCCCATAGTCATGGAGAGCATAGTCTCCCTACGATGCCACATCTAGTAACCCCCTTTACCCTATTGTCATGGTTAGCTACATCTCCACTGCTATCCCCATTCAAAAGAAAAAAATAACCATGGTGCATGGTGGTAGTCATGGCCTCTACAGCCATGCTATGACACTTAATGGTGTTCATGGCCCCCACACTTGTGCTATGTTGTGTGTGTGTAATGCCCAGCTCCCTTACATAGCCCCAAAGGGCCAAAAAAAAAAACCCTTGTCAATAGAAATGCAAGGGCAAACCCCTTCTTCATCCCCTACCCCCATAGTAGGCCACTTCTTGTTCACTGCTAGAACCTTGGCATCCCATGCAGCCACTTCATAGAGTGTGGCTCATGGGAGCCTAACCCACAACACCTGCCCTCATGCCCTAGAGCCCTCCCACAAATCATGGCTATGTGCACTAATGCATAGTGATAATCATTGCCCTTGTGGCTATGCCACAGTGTGTGGTGTGTGCATCCTAGGTACCAAGCCTAAACCCTAGTCCCCTGCATGCCTCAATCACCTACTCGCATGTGTGCCCTAGCCTGCATCTAGCTTCAAATCCTACAACACCTAAGATCCCCATGCAGCTCAAGATAACAAAATGGCATGTGATGGTAGCTATAGTCCCTCATGGCCATCCTATGCCATGTAATGGCAGCTATTGTTCCTACTAAGCTACACTAAAGAGAACAACCCCCAAAACCCTCATGTGAAAACATCCTTCTGCATTGCTCATGACAAAGAAGAAGAGAGATAAGAAGCTCACATGTATTGGAAGTTGTGCCTTCCTCCTATGGCTACATTGCAGGATACACTGGTGGTTGTTGTAGCCATGCTCCCTAGACCACTGTCCAACCAAAACGCTCAATGATAGAAGGGGAAAGAAAAGAAAAGAAAAATAGAAATCCTCCCTACTGCCATGCTGCATCGAAAAGGTGCATAATGGAGGTGGCCATTTCATGGAAGGGGCACCATGGAAAGGCACATAGGACTACACTCCCAAACCCTTTGCTAATGGAAAAAGAACAAATGAAAAGAATAAATAAAGAGGAGAGCATAATCAGTGTACTTGGTTAACATTGATGACCTCCTCTTCTCCATGTGTGCCTATGGTAGGTGGCCTAATGCTCTCTTCCCCTTTGTGATGTTCACTAGTATTAGATGTAGGTGTCCACTTCGGTGTGTCATTCTCCCCAACTATGCTCTCCACTAGCAGTAGTGCAACAACAATGGCAAGACTATGACAACTTATCCATGGTGAAAACATGCATATATACCCTCCTAGGATCATTTAATGATCCACCAAGCTAGGATTATGCTCCACATTGAAGGCCTAGTGGAGAGCATAGTTGGCTGAGAGTGTAGTCAGGTGAGAGCATAGTCATCCATACTTAGCCTGGAATCATGATTTTTTGTTGCCTTACAAATGTGCAACTTAACTTCACTCCTCGCGCATGATCAATCCTCCTTGGAACAACACATCTGATACATCTATGGTCTGCTAAGACCTAAAACTGACACACATATAGCTTGTTAAGGCCTAAAATTGGCACAAACATGCTTACCTCCCATAGTAACTTGCAAGCATACTTAGGTAAACTTTACTACATTGTTTTTTCCATTTGTGCACATTGACTTTGTGAAATAGGTGCCACTTGATGCTTTTGTAGTTAGTTTTGCATGAACTTGACATAGCTATGCATGAGCAAATCTTCTCACCTTTGGTAACTAAGGCCTACGACAACAGAGCATTCAAGCTTGCTGATAAAGATGGAAACAAGTTTGTGAATCTAGTGAGTCATTCATACTTGAAGCTGTATTACATCTAACATGTAGCTGTTGGCGACCGTTTGGGACGCGACCGCCAACGAGTGTCCTCGAACAGGATTTAGGTGCCTGCTGGTCTCTGGCAACACCAAGGCCCAGATACCTCCAAATAACTCAGTAGTTAATGTGAGTATGTGTGTGTGCTGTTGCGGCGTGCGGTTGTGTGCAATGTAACGATTGCGTGTGTGTGAAATACAAATGACTTACTTTAAGAGATTCAGCCAACTTTATCAAGTACTGTGAGTTATTGAGAGTTTCCTATTTTGTTCAAACTACCTAGTCTATGCGGTCCCTATAATACCTGCTTGTAACAAGTAAAATTTTGCATAAACATTTGAGCACAACTCCGCAAATCTACTCCTAATTTTCCCCAGAGAGAGATATATAGTTCCACAAGAAAACTAGAAATAGAGCAAGATTCAAAGGAAATAGACAGAAAGAAAAGAAAGCAGATTTGTGTGGACCTCAAATATTTAAACAAGGTAAAATGACACGAGTAAACACTTCGCAATAAAGCTATTCCAAATTCAATATCTATGAATTGTTCAAACTTCCAAGACTCAAACAAGCAATATCTTCAAGACAATCCTACTGTACTACCAAAAATTGCTGCGTAAACTACCATGTACGAGACTCCATTTTGGCTAGACAGTAGATGTCAACGATTGCATTTAAACAGAACCTTTAAAAGACTTGACAATTTCTGATTGAAATAACACGGAAAATCACTCTAAAGATAAAAAGAAGCTATTCTGGTCCCATCAAAATACCAAAGATTTTCTGAACCCTCTCGACTACCAAATTGTTCCACGGCGTGACTACAAACAGAGGCTCTCTTCCAACAATCCAATAGCAGTTCCCAAACGTTGCACAATAACGAAATTTGCCACTAAAATGCTCTCAAGGCTTTTTATACACAAGCGCTTCTATGGAAAAATTTTAACAGAAATTCCTATTGGNTATACACAAGCGCTTCTATGGCAAAATTTTAACAGAAATTCCTATTGGGCAACAAGAACAATAAGAGCAATCTAAAAATCCCAAAATTACTTGCCAAGAATGATACTACCTAAACCACTAGCTAAGCAATTTAAACAAAACAAAAAATGAAATGCATAACTCATAGGACCATGACAAAGAGGCTGAAATCTTTATTCTAGCAAGCCATCTTGCAAACAATCTTCTTTACAAATCTTCCAAGTGTGATGATGATGCTCCTTGATGCTCCCCCCGTCCCCTCTTCCCCCTTGACCCTTGAAGCCTATTTATAGGGCTCAAAGGTGGTTGGGTAAGTTACAAAATATCTTGGGTGGTTTTAACCACCAAAGAGACAAAAAAGCTACAATGGACAAGTGTCCTATTCAATTGCCAAGTGTCTTCCTTCAGTCGCCAAGTGTCTTCATGTAGTTGCCAAGTGTCTTCATTTGGTTGCCAAGTGTCTTCATGCAGTTGCCAAGTGTCTTCATGCAGTTGCCAAGTGGCCTTTTTAATTGACAAGTGACCCATTTTGGAGAAAAAGAGGTTGTAGTTGACAAGTGGCATTTTTGGTGGTTATAACCACCATTTCCATTGACAAGTGTTCAATTCACATAGAACTTTGAACAATTTTTGCACAATTTCCCTTTTTTAAATCATAAACTATTTTATTGTTATTTACATCATAGTAGTAACTATCATAGGAAGTTACAATTTCCATATGAATAAAAGGGATAATAGGAAAATGTCTCTTTATATGGGATGTTACACAAATATCCCATAACTTTCTTTTTCTTTTTAAATCATAGAATATTTTATTTAAATAATAGTAATAGAGATAGTAACCAACCATAGAATTGTTGCGTACATGGATGGGTTAATATAAAAATATATGTGTAAGCGTATACCACCGAATGCATAAGTGGAGTTGTACTCTCACATTTTAATTTGTGGCAAGTTATATAGGGTGGATTCCATCTTCATCTTCTCTGCACGTTATGATTATTCATTTATTTCTAAACCCACTCCATCAGCAGAAGGCAAACCCTGACAAATCCCTTCCTCCATGATTTTCCATCGCAGAAGGCCTAAGCACTTGATCCGATATTGCACAGAGCCTTAGCAATCTTTCACGGGAATTCGAAGGAATATCCTGATCAGAAGCCAGCCGGAACGACAATCCATACTCGTGGTTCTCCAGACCATTTGCTGTGCACACCATGACAATCTCGTTGCCGAATCCTGAACCCCGCCACGCAGATCCTGGAGTCGAAAAAAACTTCAAACAGTTGGGTCCCCTGGCCATGGCGTGCTGGAGAAGAAAGGGGTTTTTTCTTTTTAAGAACAACGCACCCAAACAGAGGGTTTCAATTCCCAGAATTTTTCTGTTTTCCCCCAAAAACTGACTTAGGGCTTCCTGCGTTTTTTTCAGTTTGGCCTTCCTGCGTTTTTTTTTTCATCCACTGCTGCGCTCGCTGTTGACCTTTCTGCGTTACCGTTGTTCATCTGTCCTCTGCCGCCGTGCAGATTTGATGAGGGTTTCAGTTTTTGCTCGTGCCGTTGCCGTTGGTCACGCGCAGAAGTGCGCCCGCGCCCCTCTGCGCGCCCGCGCCCCTACAAACCAGTGACATGCGTTTCTGACGTGCGCAGCAATGCGCGGCCACCTGCAACATCAGCGGCTCCCAATTCGGCGGCTTCAACTTTGGCCAAAACAGCAATAGTGAGATGGAAATTGCGATGGCCATGGTGATGGCGGACATAATTGGAGGTGCTGGAATGCACATCCGGTGGCAACTAAACTGCGTATAATTTTGAACTTACAGGTGCCGCTGCAACAGAAAATTTAGAAACAGAGCCTCAACCTAAGTCTGATCCTGTACCAATGTCTGCGTTTTTCTATTTCCAGTAGCATTAATCAACGGTTCTTGAATTATTTGTAAATGCGGATTTTTGTGAATGCATAAACCTTTACACCCTTTGACAATTACAAATGCAAAACCAGTTGAACTCTTTCACCGCTTTATTTTGTTATTTTGTCCATATTGCTTTCTTGTAGTAAATAATCCTTCTCTTCTTCTCTTTATTCCAACCTTCACTTGACACTCTGTTTTACTTTTCAAGAAGGCTTTTATCATCAAGATTATTTACCAGGCTTTCTTCTCCAAGAATACCCATTACTCACAAGACTGGATTGCAAATTTTCTACCAGGGATTTTGCTCATGTTTTAAACAAATCATTTCAACAAAATATTCTAACTGCTCCATGTAATGGCCAAATGTGCCAACAGTAGCATTGCACATTAATCAAGTGAGGTAAGTATTCATTTGCTACAATCTTAAACTAGCATAGCATGTATTTGTTATGATGTTAAACTGGCATAAAGACAACATGTCTTCTACGATGTTAAACTAGTGTAGCACATCTTTAGGTCATGACGTTAAATTGCATAGCAGCTCATCCACTATGATGCTAAATTGGCACAATGCTCATCTGCTATGATGTTAAACTAGCATAACACATCCATTATGACACTAAACTGGCACAACATTCATCTGCTATGAGACTAAATTAGCATAGAAGCTCATTCACTACAATGTTAAATTGGCAAAGAATTCATTGACTATGACACTAAACAGGCAAGGCATTTATTCGCTATGATGCTAAACTGGCACAACACGTTTGCTATGATGTTAAATTGGAATAGCTCATCCACTATGATGTTAAACTAGCATATAATAGTTTGCTAGGAATATAAACTAGCATAGCATGATTTGCTAGGACCTTAAATTGGATTCATAGCTTGCTAGGACCTTAAACTAGTAAAGCCATGATCTACCAAGACCTTAAACCAGGTTTGCGGTCAGCCACTAATGATTCCTTTCATCCTCTAGCAAGCGAGTGAGCGAGCACCACTCTTGCCCCCATCGTATACCACAAAGGTGAGCAAGATACATGTTCTAGAATGAAGCACCTATAATAGGTGTAGCCTTTGGAGCACTTGTAGCATCTTTTCCTCCCTACATTTTACTAGCTTTTTGAGCACCTACAACAAGCATAGCCTTTGGAGAACTTGGAGGATCTTGGTCCCCTACAATTTTATTAGCTTTTTGACCACCTACCATGGGTGTAGCCTTTGGAACACTTGTAGCATCTTTACCCCCTGCAATTTTTTGACACCCTTTTGTCTTATGTTGTCTTCTCAGAGTTGTGTTTGTAGGATGAAGCCTCAGGTCATCATGCAAAGGTGCATCCCATCATAGTAGCAGGTCACCATAGTGCTTAGATGTGCATGATTGGACTACCTTAGCCTCTCAAGTGTGCACATCCCCCCCTATCCCATTATAGCCTACCCACATCCTCTCCCACATTCCAATACCCTCTCATTCCTTGCATAGCCAAGATTGCAAACCCTCTTGGATGCTCACATGTTGTCACCACATGGCATCCTCTTCACATATATTATCAAGCACCAAGCTTCCCAAGACAAATGTAACATAAGTCATCTTGTGGAAGGCTTTGGTTGACTGGTCAAAGCCTAGGTGGATGTAACATAAGTCATCCTAGGGAGGAAACACCTATTATATAGACACCATGTAGTTTCATCAATGATGAAGCAAAGCCCATCTAATGATATGCAACTCACTTGATGAAAAGCATTTCACTTCACAACAAGCATTTAGCAAGGTGCAGAGCCTAAAGAAGGTTCACCCCACAATAAAAAAAGCAAAAATGAAAAAAAGTAAAAAGAAAAAAGAGTAAAGGGGGAAAAGCACATCCCCAAGCTCGTTAGTAGCAAAGCAATTTCACAATTGGCTTAGCCTTGAATCTACACCCTGACTCTCTTACAAGCACTCTAATAAGAGGTTAATGTTTTCAAGGGTAAGCCACTCTGGTGTCATGGTTAGCATCAATCATGTTGTCCTTGCTTCATAACATATTGCTTGCACTTCTTCTCCCTTTTATCCCTAGCATATCGCCTACACCTTTTACTCTCGCTTCTCACCTACTATCTAGCATACAACTATCCATAGCACTCTTGAGCATGTGTAATGACATTTGACATCACACTGAAAAGTGATGTTGGTGCCAAGCTTGCTGTGGTGTTTCATTGTTCTTTGTCGACATCTCTCAGGCCACTCTTCCAAACATCAACAAAGAGGGCCAATGAAACACCACCAAATTTGAACTACATCGTCTCAACTACAAATTTGGCTAAGTGTTGGAACTACACTCTCCATTTCCTCATAGCATAGTCGGCCTCTTGTAGAGAGTGTAGTTAACAAAAAGGCTAGTTTTGCAATTTCTTCTAAGTGTCATCGTGAAGCCAGAAGCTAAAATTTTTTCCAAGTGCTAAGACTATGCTCTCCACTACCCTAGAGCATAGTCAACCTCTTGTGGAGAGCGTAGTCAGCATAAAGGCATAGTTTTCATGGGGTTTTCCAAGTGTTAAGACTATGCTCTAATCTAGCTCATAGCATAGTCAAGCATAGTTAATTGGAAGCTAGTTTCTACAAGTTTTAAAAAGTGTTGAGACTATGCTCATCCCTAGTTGGGAGTGTAGTCAGCCTCTAATGAAGACCATAGTAATCACATAGCCACTTTTTCTAAAAATTTTTCTAAGTGTGGAACTATGCTCTCCCCCAGTCTAGAGTGTAGTTAGCTAGAACAACCATCAATAGCCTCTACAATGTAGCACTGACACTTAGCTTAGCTCCAACTCATCTTCAGCAAGCATAGTTAGGAAAATGCATCTTTTTTGTGTGCCCTTTTATCCCTAAAATTATAACTACACTCTACCCCATGCAAGATAGTGGAGAGTGTAGTCTCCAAAATTTTATTTTTTAGGTACCTTGTAGTCCTCTTGGCACACACACATGTTGTCGATAGCATAGTCATAGTCTTGTGGTTTTGTAGTTTCTATGGAAAGCATAGTTGGGTGACAACGTAGTCCCAACTATCCCTTTTGCCACATGGCATTCACCCTACATTTCACATTAGACCTAGCCCTATAAATACCCCCACCCTCAACATTTTTAAGATTGGAAAAAATTTGAGTGGAAAAATCTTTAAAGGTTGGAAAATTTTAGAGTTTACAAATTAGCAAACCATAGACTTGGAAAACCCAAAGAGCACTTGGGAGAGAACCAAAGGCATACTAGCAAAGTTGCAAACCAATGTAGCCCATTGCAGCCTACTAGAACACTATTTCCAATGGTACACTATGATGGCCAACCTAGTAGATGCAGACACCTCAGTGAAACACCAATCTTCATGGCCAGACATCCCTAAGACTGTGACTACATTATCCACTGTGCCTATTGTAAATCATGTACCTTCTAAACCCTTTTGATGTTAACTACGCTCAACCCCATTTGGGGTTGTGTTCCATTTCTCTCTCTCTCTCTTTCTTTGCATTTTTAGCATTTTATTTGCATTTTCTGCTATTTCATCACATAGTTATGCCTAAAACTATGCTTTGATAGTGGTCCCCGCATGTTGGTATCCTGGATTTTACAAAAAAAATAACAACACTCAACCCCATTAACACTTGAAACATCACTAATTTTGGCCTAACACTTTGAAACAAGAATGACTCAAGCACTTTTGAGCTTTCAGGAGGTAAAATTTGGCTAAGGCATCGAAACCACGCTCAGCTAAATCAAGCTAGCTTGATCATCCCATCAAGTTGGAAGCTTGCCCACAACGTGACCAACTCTTGGAGTCTTAAAACTACGACAAAATGATCTAATCTACAACATGCAAGTAATCCTCAGAGCACATCCTTGATAGCTTCCAGTCCCAACTTCCGAAATGCTAGATTTTAGCTCAAAATTGCCAATTTTTGCAAAGATTTCACATGTCATGCTACAGCGTGACTGTAGCATGACCTACTCAAAGTGGTTCCAAACAAGTCACATCTAGGCTCAAATTCCAGATTTCAGATCACTCTTAGGGTCAGCCACAACTAAATAGTAGTTACACTCAAGAATCAAAGCTTCAAAATCATAATTTCGAACAAAATACATCATTTTTGAGTCATGTCACACTGCATGTCATGCTATGGTCATGCTGTAGCATGACTCCAATGTGACCTGCCATAAATAGCTTGAAACAAGGTACTTTCAGGCTCAATTCATTAATCACAGTCAGGAAATCCTTGCTGCAAGAATCAGGTTGGTGAAAAATTATAAGTTTTTATTCACCCATGTTGAGGTCATGCTGCAGCGTGAGTGTCGCATGCACATGCCCAAGTCGCACTTGCTGAGACAAAATCAACTCATGTTGGAAGTTCCTGTCAAGCAGAAACACTCCAAACGGCCATGAAACCGCTCGAATCAACATCCTATAGTAGTCAAGTCAGAAATCCAGAAGTTTCAAGTAAGCCAGAGCCAATTTCTCTTGTTGTACATCATCTTTTCAATGTAAATTTTCATTTGTGGGCTTACCGAGCCTTCACGTTCTAAATTGTATGTACTTCTATGGGCTTGAGTAAGCCACACATTGTAAGATACAATGCACTTGGTCTAGAACGTAGCTTGCTGACACACATCCAACTCATGCACAACTATCCACTGGACACGTGTCACTTGATTCGTTTTTCTCTCATCCCTCAGCCGTTGATTCTATTCTTGAATTCTGCACCCAAACCCGACCAAACCCTATAAATACCCTATCAATTCACATAAACGAGGTTGACAAATTTTGAGTTGGATAGCTTAGGAAACTTAGACCAGCAATCCTTGGGTGCTTGGCACACTTTGACTCCTAGCATCCAAGCACTTCTGAAACACATCACATCACATCACCCCAGGGCTCAGCGCTTGTCCTGCCATCCACATGTGTAGCTATGCTTTGATCGGTGCACATCTTTTCTAAGCAATACAATACAGTTATTTTTGCTAGCCATTATTCTATTTACTCTGTTTTACATTCAGTTTACATTTTGTTTACATTACCAGTTCTGCATGCATTTCTGTTTACATTTTACATTTTGTACTTGTTGTTTATGTTTTAAAACATCAGTTACGATAACCCCAGTGCAAGCAGTAGTTTATGCTTGGGGAAGTCCTTGGTTGATTTGCATGTAGACCATCCAAGGCACTCTACCTTTGTTTACTTTTCCAGCTTACCCTTGCGTGAAGGCAGGGTCAGCTGTGTCTGCCCAACGATCTTTCGGTGTTTGTTTTCCTTCTAGCCTTACACCGACGATTTAGGTTAGTATAGTAAATTGGTGTTAGAAGGAGGGCTCGACTTGTCTGTTGTCTGTTAAAACATTGCTACCTATCAAAATTCCACACAAACTAAGTACTCAAACTAAAGCTCATCTTGTCTAGTTAACTTATGTACTTTGTCCCTCTCAGTATCCCTATCTATCATGCTGTAGCTGCAGTTGTCACGCTGTGTCAGTCACGCTGTAGTTGGTCACGCTGTAGCTATCATGCTTTTTTTCACATTGCGTGAAAATAGTTGGTCACGCTGCAGTTGGTCATGCTATTTTTCATGTTGGTCACGTAGCAGTTGGTCATGCTGTTTGTTAGGTTGGCCACGCTATAGTTGGTCATGCTGTTTGTCACGCTGGCCATGCTGCAGTTGGTCACGCTATTTGTCACATCGATCATGCTGTAGTTGGTCACGTTGTTTGAATGCTGGTCACACTGTAGTTGGTCATGTGCAACTCATCTAGCCCAGTCTACTCACACTGACTATGGAATCCTCCCAAATTAATCTAGTAACATTGATCCCTGACTTTGGGGCTGAAACCTCGAACCCTGTTACCACTACTGAATCCATAATTGTTATCGAATAGGTAAACCCCCAAGGCCCTATGTGCCAGTTACTTAGGTTACAGGGAAAGGATCCTAGTTATGCAAATCTCACGGCTAAATAGTATAACTTCATCTGTGTTAAGATCCAAGCTAACTTACCCATCGATCATGTAGAAAGGGAAGCAAAATGAGACTATGAACATATCCACAAATGAGGTCACAAATTCATCCCTTCAGCATTTAACATAATCCTTCTCTCTGAACACCATCATAAACTCATATCCCAACTTCTCATGGCTAGAATTTAAGCCCTATAGTTACCTCCAGTAGAGCCTCAAGGTGGAGACAAGGAAGACAATGAACATGGGGATTCATATCATACCGTTAGCCCCCTTGCCCATACGAACCCATTATTTCAACCTTTCCTGGAAGAGACTATACTTTCACCACCAGCCTCTCTACACGAAGTAGCTACTCACATTCCTATCTTCTCCAAGTACAACATTCAATCCAACACATCAACTTCCATCATACCATTACAAATACAATCCCAACAACCTCCTCCTCAAACTAATGCAGGAACAACTTTTCGACCTCAAGTGATTGGGATGCCATCGGTCATACCTGCTTCCATGTCCATCCATTACATAACTCAAGTGCAAATCCAACAAGCACCAATGATCACTTCACAACTTGTGATTGGGAAATGGGTCCCACCAGCTATTCAGAAAAACACATCTACTCACTACAGTGTACCACATCCCATGATCTCAGCCTCAAATGTCGTCCCATTGCAGAAATCGATAGTTCAACAATCTCTCTTTCCACAAACGATGCCACAATCGAGTCATTACCAACCACCGCTAGCTCAAACCACCAGTCTACCTACCACCCAAGAATGGGATGACATGAAGAAAATGATGCATTCTTTAGAAGAAGAATTAAAGCACCTCAAAACTATAAACATCGAGGAATTCAAAGTACTGGACTTCTATCAAGATGATCCAATTGACCCCTCTGTCCCACTGCTAACCTTGCCAAAGGGGGTTTCATTACCCCAGCTAACCAAATACAATGGTGAAGGAGATCCAAACACTCACCTAGTAACATTCTGAATAGAATGTATACTTCTTCAAGCATGGCCTCATATGATTCTGCATGTGTTTGCCATGTCCTTAACCAGAAAGGCCCTAGACTGGTACAAAGCTTTACCCCGTAGTTCCATATCTTCTCTAGAAGACTTGTTGCATTAGTTTATCGTCCATTTCAAATACAATCTGAAACTTGAAGCCACGTTAGATAGCCTGATTCAAATTAAACAAGTACCATTAGAGCTAGCACATAAATTTATCCAAAGGTGTAGTGCAGCCTTGAATGAACTTCATGAGCCTATACCTGAAACATATCTGCTTACCATTCTTAAGGTAGCTGCAAATGAATATATTAAATCAAAACTGTACTATTTAAAACCCCATGCCTTGAGCCAAGCATTTGTGCAAATTAAAGACATAGAAGAAGCTGCACAAATAAGTAATGACCCAGCCTACTCGACCTTTAGAAGCCAACATATCAGGAAAGATAAATCCAAGACGATGGTAGCAGTAGTGGTCGAGACAAGTAGATCTAACCATCCAGGACAAAAGGAAAAACAACCTACTATCCCAAATAGCTATGAAAGAAATACACCTATGCCTACACCCAAAACCCCCTTAAGTAGAAACACCAACATGGGTCATGCTCACACATTTGAAAGAATAGACCCCACTCAATATACACCCTTGCCTATGAAACTTTCACAATTGCTTGACCAACTTCTAAAGGTCGAGTTAATCAAACATAAGCAAATGTCTCCTATGGCCTCTCAAAAACATGATCGATTCTGTGAGTTAGCCAAGAACCCAACCTTAACAACACCTAATGAACCTCCCATTCCAAGAGGCTTTAGATTGGATAGGTTTTGAAAGTATCACCAACGACCTGGTCATGGAACTAATTATTGTTTCACCTTGAAATAGGATATACAATGCATGATTGATAGGGGTGAGGTGGTATTTGATAAGGCAAACCCAGTGAGATCCCAAAACCAACCCATGGGAGTCTACAGGGATCCCCTCAACACCAATGACGAGCCATATGTAATTAATACTATCCATGTGGAGAACAGACAAGAGGTCCTGTGAAAACCTTTCGTAATCTGTAGGCCTTCAAAAAACACACCTACCCTAACATCTTGTCAAACCCCTTTCATCACATGCACATCCCCTACACCACTAAAGCTATTTGTCATCTGCATACCTTCTTCTGTTGCAGCAACAACCACACTGTCTGAAAATTAACCCATTCCTTATGATCTGGGTGCCAAAACACCCTGATACACAACCCACCTCTATTCCCCTATGACCTTTGCGAGAACATCTTGCAGATAGGTTAACAAGAGAGTTCCTAGAAAGAGAAAACCATCAGTACAAATTAGGACCACCAAAGCCTACTCCACTAAATGCTGTTCCCATGGGTCCATCCATTAATGAGCCTAGCACAAGTCATCAAAGTGACGATAATGTCACAGGTGGTGTCCTAAACCCAACATCCTTAGCTACCAACCCAGAAATTCCTCCATGAGAAATATGGATGCTAGGCCAAATAGACCAAGTCTCCATAGACAAGGGTGTCCCAAATGGCAAAGACTTAGTGAGTGCGTTGACCCAGGTCACACAAGCCTTGAAATAAAAGAACACTTCTTTAAGTTTGTATGACCTAGTAATGACTTCACTAGTACACCGCGAAGCTCTAGTGCAGATGCTGACTTTGATCCCAGTTAGTGAGGACCTCCCTATGGATGAACCATTCATTTATGAAGGATTATCCCTGCAACCTTAGGAATCAAAGACTACTTCCCTAGAGTTTCGTGTTAAGATCATTAAGCTAGATGGGAAAATAGGAGAAGTCACCACAACCCCTATGTTCATAACGATACAGGTCGATCATTTCAAGATACGTAGAGTGCATGTCGATGACGGTGTGGTGACAAATGTAATACCCTTTCCCATCATCGAAAAACTGGGACTTACTGAAAAAATACAGCCGACAACAACTTCTTTCTTGAAATCCTTCAGTGGTTCTCATGTTGGGGTGAAAGGTATGGTTACCTTTGACTTAATAGCTAGGGACCAATCCCCACATCAGTTGAATTCATAGTGGTTGACGAAATGCCAAAGTTTAATATGATTCTAGGGAATCCTTGGCTAGCTCAACTTAAGGCCGTATCTTCATCGATCCATTAGGAGATTCACCTACCTTATGAAGGTGGTGAAATCATCATATATGGGGACACAATAGTAACGCCCACTTCCTCACACTGTGAAGTAGATCAAAAATCAAGGATTGAGTTCAGTGAGCCTAAGCAAGAAACTACGAGCATGCTCCAAGAGGTGAACCCAACATTAGCTCACGATCTTGCTAAAATAAAGGAAGCACTGGACAACACAAACATAGGAGCCATTCCTACTAATGTATCCTAGTCAGAACTACCCTTTGACATCACCGATGAAGGGGAAGGTGAGTATAAGATCATACCCACATGCCCAAACCCTCACGTTAAACTACAAAGGATCAAGAGGCAACTTAATAACTAGAGCGAATAGACAACATGTTTGAAATGATGTTAAACTACTACATGTCCAAAATGACGTTAAATTACCACATGTCTGAAATGATGTTAAAATACCACATGTTTGAAATGACGTTAAACTACCACATGTCCGAAATGACACTAAACTATGAATCATCCGGTATGACGTTAAACTACCAATGAAAATCCGCAATGAAATTAAACTAGCCATGGTTAGAAATGGCTAGTTCCTTTTAAAAGCGTTCTAAAACTATTATTTCTTTTGGCCCACTATGGCATAAAATTGGTAATATTTTTTTCCTTAGCAATAGATGCAATAGTCCACCATGACTTTAAACTAATGTGAACAACCCGAAATGGCTTTAAACTAGGATTCAATATGTTACAAGTTTACAAACATTCACTACATTATGTCAAATTTTTGTTTAGGTGATACAAGTTAGAGCCTTAATTTATGCCTTGAATGTCGCCTTCCTAGTTCACAAGCATTGATTCACATTTCGTTTCCCCATCTTACATTTAGTTACATGCATATGTTCATTATGATACTTGAAAAGGAAAATAAAAAGAGAAAACAAAAAAAAAATAATGATGAGTCAATATGGTAGTAATATTCCAACACATTAAGCCATAACTAGGTCCATGTTATTACATTTGTCAGCCATACATTTCTATCAAAAATCCAAAAAATCTCAAAGAAATTTAATAGCTGAAATTTGATTAATGATAAGTTCATGGAGGGGGCTACTCCCCAAGATCCTCTTCATCATCTACTCTCGCTCCACTAGGGCTAGCTCCATCATTAACATGTCCCTATAGCAGAAAATAAAAAGAAAACAAAATAGGTAAGAGTAGTAAAGAAAATCATAAATGCAAAATTGATAAAAATAGTAACACTAAGAATGAAAACAAAAAAACCATACAAAAATGAATGCCAAAATAAAACACTCACGAGTGAGGAAGGCCCTAAGTTGGCCTCCAGATGTCGTAGAATCTTCCCCTCTAGCACATTTGTCCAATCCTCCTCCAGGCCAAGATCAATACCAGCCAAGGTTTTACCCTTGTCCACCGAAGTCCAAGTAGGACGCTCAAGGGAGAACATGCCTTTCAAAACCTCCCCAGAGGTGGTAGTAATGGTTCTCTCCGGAGATCCCTCCAGCTCGGTGTACTCAATGAACCTATCATAAGAAGGTTGCAAGCCTAATCCATCGATGAACATCTCCGCCTGGTGACGTTCAACTGATTCCTCCTTCAACCACTTCTTATACTAATGCTTGTGGTCCTTTTGGTCTTGGTCCCATTTTCATACTTTTGTAGAAAAAGACTTCCAATCATGACATTTCCTGTTCAACAAATCTATTTGTGCTTTTTATTTTGCTAAGTCCCACGTCGCTTGCACTTTGCTATTTAAAACCATCTAGTAACGCACATAGGTAATTTTAGATGTGCACTAAGTGCTATCACTAGATAGTCTAACAGTAGCAAGATCATAATGAGATTGGAGATCTCTACTCTTCTCTTTCTCATTTGCTAGTGCTTCTTTCAATGAATGCACCTCGTCCCATAAGTACTCAACCGAGCGTCTACAAGCCCAAAGCGACTTGGCGTTTTGTACGACACAACCAGAGACTACATCATACACATTCCTTGGGACTTGCTCAATATTCCCTGGTAGTTCAGGGAGAGCATTAATGTGAGTAGCTTCAGAGGGATCCCACTGAAGCTTGACGCTTGTAGTTGTAAGTACCGTGTATAGGAATCAACTATAATCAATGAACACAAAGAAGCACAATAAACCCAAATGCTTAGTGTAATACATAAAACACACATACCTAGTTCTAGATGAGCTTCTTCTAAGTAAGTAACCACATCATTAACGATGACTTTAACAAAGTCTATCTTACTAGGCATCTTAGGCCATGGCCTTAGTAGGTCAGTTAGTGTGGGACAAGCTGGGGAGGTCACTTTGATTGGAACTTGTGTTCCTGTCATCTCTGCCTGAGATGCGTGTGCCTCAAAATTCTCAGCATTTACCTCTGATGCTAGAAACAATCAAGATAATTAAAAATAATGCATGAAAATTAAAAGGTACAAAAACATGAATTTTGCTAAAATAAACGTACCAAAAGGGCCTTTGTTGTTTAGCTTAGGCGGATCACCAAGCTGCAACTATCCATTGAAAAAGCCATCAAGGAAATCTCTTTCATCATCTGAATGGACACCTCTTTCATCATTGGGTTGTCTGAGTGCATCGAAAGCCTCCGCAAGCTGCATCCCCATGATGTTCGTCACATCTTCCTCTTCCGAGGTAGGAGGTTCTTCAATCATTTCTTCTCTTTCCTACACCTCTTCCTTCGACCCTTTGATCACCACTTTGGGATCAGCCGTTGGGGCCAAAGTCTCTCTCTCTCTCTCTCTGGACTCTCCTCTAATAACACCAACATTCTAACGTTAGTATGACATAGTGTACATATAGATTAAAATGTCATAATAATAAATATATAACAACAAAATAAAATACTTACCTTCCACTAGCAGTACAAATCAAATCTTCTTTGCCCTTGGTGGTATTGCATTTGGAGCAGGCTCACTTGGACATTCTTTCCTCTTCACCTTCATCTTGGACTTCCCAATGGTCTCGCCGATCAAACATTCAGCCCTTTTTACAGACGTGCATAGCCTAGGTGGTTCCAACCCCAAACTATCATGGGAATGATGGGAATGGATAGTTGCACCACCACTAGTGACTGATACTAACTTCTCAATGTTTTTTGGTGGATCTTGGGATCTAGTGGTGCTAAATAGGTGGTGAATCCAAGGATGGAATAGTTGCGAACAGTCCCTCAAAACATAGCGGTTATCATCATAAACCACTAGGAATTTAGCAAACCTACGTAAATACCCCATAAAGAAGACAAATGTAAAATGAGACTTAGCATGAGTATTTGAACATAACCTGATGATCTCCCCATGAAAACCAGATACAAGGAACTGTGCCCAGTTGTAGCGCCTGTCTATCTCTAAAATGGCACATATGACACGTGCGGTCTCGATCCCAAGGTTTCTCCCTTGAGAGAGAGATTTGGGGAATGCCCGTGCCTGTAAGAGAAGATATAGAAAATTCACTTCCATTGATTGGGTGTCATCTCACATAGCAAAATCTTTGTGACCCCGAGGCACACCTAACCACTCCAACTCTCTTATGACCTAGTCCTCTTTCACTGCTTTATCTATAGACACTGTGGCACCATCCATGGGCACACCAATAAGATTAGAGAGAAATTCAATGGTCATGTGAAAAGATACCTTGACCCCTTGGACCCACGTGCTAAAATAGGAAGCATGACCATTGAAAGAATCTACAATAGTGACCATCTCACTAGCTGGAAGGCTAGGAGTCAAAACTGAAAATAGGTCCATTAGAATTGCTTGGGTAAGGCGACTGATGGTTAGCTCAGGAGCTTCCCTCTACAACCACTTTTGTGACTACTCCACCTCCCCAAATTTCATGAAAAGGGTGGCCTTAGTGCACCCTATTATAATAGTGACTTCTTTTGGAGGGATGGCTGTTGTAAAGAGAAAACATAGAGAAAAGATTTAAAAACATAGTACAAGATAAGGTAACAAAAGAAAAAAAAATGGAGACTAGAGCATGGACATTTACCATCGGTAAATGGTGTAGGTGGGATAGGTGCAAGATCAATTTTTTGAGAGAAGGGTGGTCCATTAGAAGACCATTCCCAATGTAACCAACCACAAACTTGGAAATACTCAAAGGCTCTCGAAAACTGCCTATGGTAGTCAACAAGAGCCACCTTGGTTTGGTCCAACACCACAACATGAAGAATGGGGCCCACCATGAAAGTCTCTAGCACTGTGCATGCTAAGGCAAGCCCACCATCATCATTGCACATCCCATATTCATCAAAGCGGGGCCTGCATAGGAAAAACAACATTTTCATTTAGATAATGACATGAAATTTAAAAAGGGATCAAAATTAAAAAAGACACAAAAGAGCACACCTATCCACTCTATATACTGTCCCAGGTGGATTCTAAAATAGAGTGTGTACACGGAGGGCTAGGAAAAGTGTATTGTTGCTATTATAATGAATAAACGTAGGAAGATCCCACACTTGAGTCAAAGGACATATGGATCTAGGACCCTCAGCGGTGCCTCCCGCAACCCTAAAAAGTCCCTCATTGATATCAGTGATAAAAGCAAGCATGCCTTATGTAGACCCAGGCAACGCTGTCTTGATGATGTTGCGAGCTAACTATTCGGTCATATGAGACCATATAATCACACTAAACTTTTGTAGGATGAAGGATAAAAATGAACTAACACTGGGGTGGAACCATATCACATGGGGCCCGATGCACATGTCATAGGGGGGTGTGTCCAGTTTAAAGGGGCCAAACCAAGTAAGTACCCCAACAAGCTCAACCACCAGAAGAGAAGGCTTAGGTCCCTTGCACACAGCCAACCCAGTGCCAGAAACATTAGGTAAGTGAAAAAGTTTAGTGCTAACAATAGATCAAAACCACATGGGCTAAGAAATCACATAGTCAAACACTTGGAATGCACAGCATCACCCCATGAGATAAGAACACCAATATCTATTTAGTGTATTTGATGCTCATTGGGATACATTAGAATCCATGCCATGATAAATCCACATAAAAATGGAAAACATAAACACTTAGGAGTAGGTCATGCTAGGCATTCCCACCAGTAGGTCACGTTGGACATTCCCACCAACAAAGTCACTCTGACCATTTCTTGCCCTGGCAGGCTGAAAAATTCACAAGTCACGCTGCCCTGGCAAGTCGAAAAATTCACAAGTCATGTTGCCTATCTCCAAAATCAAAAATTTTGCAGTCACACTAACCCTTCGAAATTGAAATTTTTTGTAGCTCACGCTGCCAAAGAGGGCAAGATAGTCAAGGCAGGATAGTCATGTTACCAGGGAGGCAGAACAAAGAAACCCCAAGCTCACGTTGGCTTTCCCTAGTAGTCACATTGTAAAAAGCCCCAAAAATCCAAAGGGTGGGGGGAGAGCCCAAAACCCTGTAACTAGAATGCTAAGAAAGCTAGAAATTTTATGGCCAGAATGCCAAGGAAACCAAAAACCCATGCCCTCATGCCCCAAACTTGCATTCACGTTGCCCACATTGAATCTCCCTTCTCCTGGTGCCCAAGAAAACTAGGAACCCTATGGTCCAGGATGCTAAGAAAGCTAGGAACCCTTCCCATGCACTCATGCCCTAAACTTGTATTCACCTAAAATCACAATTCCAAAAACCCCAAGAAAATCATAACTCAAAAATCCCAAGATCACAGCCACAAAATCTTACCCTAGGTAATGCTGCTGGAGGAAAATAGGGGAGAAACAAACTTACCCGTGCAAAGCCTTCTTCTATGTTGGAATCCTAGCTTGGGGAAGACGTTGGAGAAGCTCTTGGCTCTCCTCTACGAACGACAGATCTACCTACCTCTTCCCCTTATCCTGACTTGCCTTTCCTCTACCCTTGTCCTTCATGTTGCCTTGTGTACGCTGATGCTGTTGATGGAAAGTCACACTGATGTCGTAGCTCACGTTGCACTCCTAAGTCATGTTGCAGTCAAGAAGTCACACTAGCATAAAATGCCCTTCCTCCACTTCAAAATCCCCTTTTGAAACCCAACACATTCTATTTTTTTATCTTCTTTTGTTTTAATTTATTTTTCTCTCACTATATATTTGCTTTATTTGTTTAAATTTTTTTTCATTTGTGTTACATGTCGGCTTGCATCCCTCATTATTCTAGCCACATCAACAATAAACATGTGGGAACATCTGGAAATACGTAACGATGCACATAAAATTCATAAAACTTTAAAATCTTCATGAACTTATTGTTCACTCAAAAATTTAAAAGTTAAAGTTTAAAAATGGAGCATACACTTGGTCCAAATGACAAGTCAAACATAAATGGCTCGGTATGGCCTTAAACTGCCATATGGTCTTAAACTGCCATCTAGCTTGGTATCGCCTTAAACTGCCATATGGCCCGGTACGGCCTTAAACTGCCATGACTCCTCCCACATCTTCCAATTTTTATCAGTACATAGTTCACTTATATTTAGTAACTCCTTTGCCAAGAGGATGTCTCTCACTTCGCTCCCATTTTAAATTGGCAAGGGCAAGCACATGGCCACCAAGAATATCCTCTCAATATTGTCTCTCAATGGACCATACGGGAAGGTAGAAAGAGCAATCAACCCAGAATCCTTGGATCTAGACCCATCCGCTTATTCCAATTTAATAGCCTCCACTCAAGAAACGTCAAACTAGCCTAAAAATGTGACTAAGGCTTTGGACCTGGAAGCAGATAATATCACTAAAGATCCTCTAGTTGAAATCCCCATTGCTACAGTCAATGATGAAGCTAGAACATTGAAATTAAGTGCCCTACTAGACTCGAAACTCATAGGTAACATCATTCAAGTCTTAAAAGAAAACATAAAAACATTCGCATGGTCATACATAGACATGCCAGGATTAGATCCCCGAATCATCCAACATAACATCATTCTCGATGAAAAAAATCAAACCGGTAAAACAAAAAGCACGAAAGATCAGACCCAAATTAACATTAGCCATCTATGCTGAAATCACAAAACTCTACCAAGCCGGCTTCATCTAGGCTATTGATTATTCTAATTGGGTATCAAACATTGTTGTAGTCCTTAAGAAGAATGTTAGTATACACATATGCATTAATTTCTGTAACCTTAACACAACCACTATAAAGGATGATTTTCCGTTACCTAGCATTGATCAACTTATTGACACAACTGCTGAGCATGCACTATTGTCCTTTATGGATGGATTTTCAGGGTAGAACCAAATAAGAATAAATCTAGACCATCAACTTAGAATAACTTTCATGACACCTTGGGGTACATTTTGTTATACTATGATGTCATTTGGCCTTAAAAACGTAGGAGATACATATCAACGAGCAATGGCATATATATTCAGTGATTACATGCTCAATTTGCTCAATGATTATGTGGACGACATCGTGGTTAAATCTAAAACAACTAAACAACATGCAAAAGATCGAGACCTAGTCCTTAAACGTTGTCTCAAATATGACGTTAGACTCAATCCAAAGAAGTGTGTCTTTGGTGTCAAAATAGGAAAAATGCTTGGTTTCATAGTCTCTGAAATGGGAATATGGGTAGATCCTGAT
Organism: Gnetum montanum; assembly: GCA_015680685.1. Taxonomy (NCBI): domain Eukaryota; kingdom Viridiplantae; phylum Streptophyta; class Gnetopsida; order Gnetales; family Gnetaceae; genus Gnetum; species Gnetum montanum. The sequence continues at coordinate 117,773 of MNCI01035466.1, forward strand.
AAGGTTAAGGTAATAAATAATATGCAACCACCAAAGAATCTTACAGAACTACGTGGTCTTCAACGTAGGCTACAATTCATTAGATGCGTTATTGAAAAATTGACAAATAAGCTGAGACCTATGCAGCACCTATTACGAAAAAATGTGCATTTTCAATGGACCCAACAATGCCAAGAAGCATTTGAGAACATAAAACAAGAGCTAACCCAATTACTGATAGTTTATCCCCCATAAAATGATAAACCTTTCTACATCTACCTTGCAACTTCTGATTCCTCCATTGCATCGATGCTTTGTTAAAAACGTGAGGATGGAGTCAAAATCCCTATATATTACCTGAACCACACATTAATCACCTATGAACAATGATACAACGATTTGGAAATATCATGCCTTGCCCTCATTTTCATATTGAAGAAATGGCAGCATTATCTCTTCCGCAATCAAGTTTACATCATTTGTAAAGATAACGTACTTTGCACTATCACCAATAACATCTACAAATTGAGTAGGATAGCTAGATGGAAAGCAATGATCGCAGAGTTTGACTTACACTATGTTGCCCAATCTTCCATAAAAGGTCAAGTGATAATCATGCAATTAGCCATCTCGCCAACGCATGATCAAGAAATAGTTAACCCTGAATTCCCCAATGAGAATGTTAATAGTATAGACATAGTACGTGGTAACTACGAGGAAATCCTCTACTTTGATGGAGCTTCAACCTCTCAAGGAGAAAGTCCTGTAGCCATTTTAACATACCCATTTGGAGAGATCCAACCCTTCACCTACTGACTAAACTTTCCTTGCACCAATAACGTGGTAGAGTACAAAGGTCTTCTTAGAGGTCTTCAAGCAGCGTTAACATCAGGGATCTCACATCTTGTAGTTCGAGGTGATTCAAAGCTAGTTATTAACCAAGTAACTAAGGTTTACGCATGTAGGGCTCTTCATTTGCAACCATATTGTGATTTGACCAAACATTTGCTGAGGCAACTAGTAGAAATAGATATACAACATGTCCCTAGAAGCGAAAACACCATTGCTGATGCACTTGCCACACTAGCCTTAAACATGACACCCAAAATGTTACATGCATTGCCAAGCTCTATAACAAGGTGTGCTGAACCTATAATTAACATGTGTAACAAAATTCCTATAGCATCCATTAGTACAACACATGCAATAGAATGGTACAATGACATAAGAGAGTACCTTCTAAGAGGTGAACCACCACAGCACTTGAAAAATTCTCAAAAGGACACCGTGCAAAAACGCTCTTGGAAATATGCATTAATAGGAGACACCTTGTGTCTCAAATCCTATGAAGGCATTCTGTCGATATGCGTTAGTAGCATCGACAGTCAAACAATAGTAGAACAAGTCCACGAAGGACTTTGTGGAGGACACATTTCACCTAACGCAATGGCAACAAAGATTAGGCGCTTAGGCTACTACTGGGCACACATGGAGTATGATTGCATCTCCAAGGTCAAAACATGTGACATCTGCCAAAAGCATGGTAATTTAATACACGTGCCACCTAGTGAATTGCATACAACAAAAATCACATGGCCATTTTAAAAATGGGATTTAGACTTAATTAGACTGATAACACCATCATCCTCTATAGGACCTAACTTTATTATCACTGTAACTGAATATTTCACAAAATGGGTAGAAGCTATTCCCCTTAGGAAGACCACTTTAAAACACATTTGCACTTTCATAATAGAAAATATTGTGATTTGTTTTGGTATTCCAATGACCATTGTTACCGACAATGGGCCACAGTTCAGTAGCACAGATACTGAAGGCTTCTATGAAAGTCTAGGCATTAAACATGCATGTTCATCACCTTACTACCTATAGAGCAATGGTCAACTAGAGGCTACAAAAAAAATTGTCATCATGGTGCTAAAAAATATGCTTAATCAAAGCAATAAACAATGGCATGAATAATTAGTCTACGCATTGTGGGCATACAAAATGACACATCGAACATCTACAGGCAAAACTCCCTATAGTCTTGTGTATGGATCTAAAGCTATTTTACCTTTAGAGTTGCAGGTTCGCTCGTTGCAGATAGCTCTCTCTAGTCTCCTTGATGAAATTCAAAATAATGAACTACACATCGCTAACCTTGACTCGGTAGAGGAGGAACGTGTGCAAACACTTGATCAAATTGAATGGTACTAGAAACAACAGCGGTAACGACACAAACATGATCTGCACATGCACCCGATCAAAGAAGGAGACTTAGTCCTTAAAGCCATACGTGAACACGCCAATAAATTCTCAGCAAACTGGAAAGGGCCTTACTTAGTCACCAAGGTGTACAATAATGGAGCATTCAAACTTGCTAATATGAATGGGAACGAGTTTGCTAATCCTACAAATCACTTGTACCTGAAACGGTACTATGTCTGATAAACTTGAGGTACGTCAAAGTCCTGACATCATGACTTAAAACTGATACCATAGAACAGTCCTGGCATCATGACTTAAAATTGATACCATAGAATAGTCTTGACATCATGACTTAAAACTGATATCATAGAATAGTCTTTGAATCATGACTTAAAACTAATACCACAGAACAGTCCTAGCATCATGACTTAAAACTGATACCACAAAACAGACCTAGCATCATGACTTAAAATTGATACCACAGAATAGTCCTGGCATCATGACTTAAAATTGATACCATAGAGCTCTATTTGGTATGACACTAAACTACCACATCTATCCTCCATGACGTGAAACTAGCATTCAGAGTCCACTAAGACTATAAACTAGTTTGCCTCTTCATAGTTCACTATGACTATAAACTAGCAATGCACAATAGTCTACTATGATGCTAACTAGTGTCGTCCAAAGGATTATGATGTAAAACTAATCCACAATAGTATGCTAAGACTATAAACTAGAAACATCATCGACAACCAGGAAAAGTTTGAAAAGATATGTTGCTGCAATTGGCTGTACATGTTCCAAAAAGACTTGCTACACGATTTGTCTCATGGACACTAATGAAGCTAATGTTGTTCATAATTCTATTTTCTTTGAAAATTGTAGGTGGTGACTCCATCTCTTGGTTTAAATTACTTAGGTAACTGATTCATTTGTGTTTTTCTTGTCTCCTTGGAGTTGTGTTTGTAGGATGACACTCCTGAGGCATTTGTATATAGATGCACTTCATCGTGATGACAAGGTATCACATTCTTCCTGACGCACGTAACTGGGCTAATCAATCCATTCATAAGTACATTCCCAACTCTTGATACATACCCTATTTCCTCATCATGTCCCAACTATCCTATTTAATTACACCCCTAGATACATTCCACTCAGTTCAAAACTCTTGATACACTATTGCACATTGTGACTCTCTAAGCAGTTGCAGCGCAAAACATAGTACACAATACATGATGCAAAATGCAAATGCTCAAATATGAGCATGGCACAAAAAGAAAGCTCTTTCAAAAAGATTGAGAAAAGAAAAATAAAAAAAAAGAAAAAGAACAAAAATGTCAAAGAGAAAAATGCATGGAAAAGGTCTTCATGACCCCATTGACATCATAGATAAAAGACTATTGGCTATTCTCATATAAGCCCTAGGTGAGAAGGTAATTGTCTTGGGAAATAGTTACACTCATGTCTCAAAGAGACCATTTTATGCATCATCGCATGGCTTTGGCTATTTACAACAGACCCTATAAACACCCCATAAGAATCCTATTTCTTCAAAGAATGCATCTCCTATGTCTTGGCTTCGAGTTTGCTAAACATTGGCTATTGATAAGGACCAAGGATGTAGCTCATTCATGTGAGAGCACTTCCTCTTCCACAATCCTAGTAGCAATCATAGCCCTTAATCTCCTGGCTTCCCTGGTTACAACCAATTCCCTTGCATCTTGAACCAGATTCCCTCAATCCCATGTACTTTTCAAAATGGTGCGATGACGTTCGGGCAAGGGCCGATGGATAATGTTTGGTATCTGGTTGTTCATGGTGTTTTGCACTTCTTTGTCAATGCCTCTCAGGGTAGATTCCTCTAGACATCAACAAAGAGGGATGAATGAAACATCACTAATTTTGGCCTAACACTTTGAAACAAGAATGACTCAAGCCCTTTTGAGCTTTTGGGAGGCAAAATTTGGCTAAGGCATGGAAACCACGCTCAGCTAAATCAAGCCAGCTTGCTGATCCTATCAAGTTGGAAGCTTGCCCACAACATGACCAACTCTCAAAGTCTCAAAATTGAGCCAAAATGATCTCATCTACAACATGCAATTCATGCTTAGAGCACATCCTTAACAACATCCAGTCCCAACTTCTAGAATGCCAGATTTCAGCTCAAAATTGCAAGTTTTTGCAAAGATTTCACATGTCATGCTGCATGTCATGATGCAGCGTGACTATAGTGTGACCTACTCAAAGTGGTTCCAAAAAAGTCACATCTAGGCCCAAATTCCAGATTTTAGATCACTCTCAGGGTCAGCCACAACTAGACAACAATTGTACTCAAGAATCAAAGCTTCAAAATCATAATTTTGAACAAAATACATCATTTTTGAGTCATGTCACACTGCATGTCATGCTATGGTCACACTGTAGTGTGACCTACCATAAATAGCTCAAAATAAGGCACTTTCAGGCTCAATTCATCAATCACAGTAAGGCAACCCTTGCTGCAAGAATCAGGGTTCAAAATTCCAAAATTTGGTGAAACATTGCAAGTTTTTGTTCACTCACGCTAAGGTCATGCTGCAGCATGAGTGTAGCATGAGTTTCGCATGCACACACCTAATTCACGTTCGCTGAGACAAAATCAACTCATGCTAGAAGTTCTTGTCAAGCAAAAACACTCCAAACGGCCACGAAACTACTTGAATCAACATCCTATAGCAATCAAGTCAAAAATCTAGAAGTTTCAAGCAAGTCAGAGCCAATTTCTCTTGTTGTACATCATCCTTTCAATGTAAATTTTCATTTGTGGGTTACCAAGCCCTCACGTTCTAAATTGTATGTGCTTCTATGGGCTTGAGTAAGCCACACATTGTAAGATACAATGCACCTGGTCTAGAATGTAGCTTGCTGACACACATCCAACTCATGCACAACTATCCACCAGAAACGTGTCACTTGATCCATTTTTCTCTCATCCCTCAGCCATTGATTCCATTCTTGAATTCCACACCCAAGCCCAACTGAACCCTATAAATACCCTATCAATTCACATAAATGGGGTTGGCAATTTTGAGTTGGATAGCTTAGGAAACTCAGACCAGCAATCCTTGGGTGCTCAGCACACTTTGACTCCTAGCATCCAAGCACTTCTGAAACACATCACGTCACATCACCTTGGGGCTCGGTGCTTGACCTTCCATCCACACGTGTAGCTATGCTTTAACTAGTGCACATCGTTTCTAAGCAATACAATATAGTTCGTTTGGCCAGCCATTATTCTATTTACTCTATTTTACATTCAGTTTAGATTTTTTTTATAATACTAATCTACATGCATTTTTGTTTACATTTTACATTTCGTACTTGTTTTTTACGTTTTCAAGCATCAGTTACGATAAGCCTAGCACAAGCTGTAGTTTACGCTTGAGGAAGTCCTTGGTTGATTTTTGTGCAGACCATCCAAGGCACTCTACCTTCATTTACTTTTTGAGCTTTCCCTCGGGTGAAGGTAGGATCAGTTGTGTCTACCCAACGATCTTTTGGTGTTTATTTTCCTTCTAGCCTTACATCGACAATTTAGGTTAGTACAACACTATTAACATTGCTCAAACACTTAGCACTATTTTTCATTAGCATTACAGCTAACCATGCTACACCAAGTTGCATTTGGTAAGTCCTTGTTTGATTGACAAGACTATTCAAGTCACCCTATCTTCACCTCTAGTAGGCCTTCATGTGGGCTCATGGTTAGGCTGTGCAACCATGAACCTCTTAGTATTCTAGCCATCGATGTTTTCACTCATTTCACCATTGATCTAGATCTAATCTTAGCTGAAAAAGAACAAGTAATAAATCTAAAATTTTAGATGAAAATTGACCCATAACTCAAATGAGTAATGAAGTCCACATAAAGTACTTTCAATGTAGACATGAAGTTAAAATAAGATAGGTATTTATCAAGCTTGGTGATAAAATCGTTTACTATAATCATAGTCATGTTCCACAAAAGGCTAAGTTTCAAAACCTATGGAAGAAAACTTATATCATTCATGCTACATACTAATATAGTGCCATGCAAATTTACCATTCAAAAAATCCACAAAAACTTATTCTCACCAATACTCAATGGGTAAAATCATTTCATGACTTTTCTTACTCCTTCCAGGACTCTACCATATCTACAACACCATTTGCTACCCATTCAATCTTCCAAATCTCCATTCTTAGAGATAGTCATGGGGATATCAAGTTTGATACTTAGGCATAAAATTCTTCTTTTTTATTCTTGTTCTATTTTTTACATTTCTTTCCAAATTTTAAATATTTTAATATCTTTTCCATTCTTTTACATTTTATTGGAAAAATCAACAAAAATATGTACATGAAGTATAGTAAAGATTATAAAAAATAGTAAGAATAGAAAATATATAAACATTTAAGGAAAATATTAATGAATGAGAAATGATCAAAAAAATAAAGTAGCATAAGCTACTCCTTGGGAGGGTGCTCTTAGGAAAAATGCTCTCACGTAAGTAGCACAAGTCACTCTCTGGGAGGATGCTCTTTGGAAAGGGACTTTCATGGAAAGCACTTTCAAGGAGGGCACTCTTAGGGAAAATGCTCTCAAGTTCATAGCATGAGGTGCTTCTATGAAGAGAGATCTCGGGTGTGTAGCAAAAGGAAATTCTAGGGAGAGTGCTCTCATGAAGGGTGCTCTCATGGAGGGCTCTCTCAAGTATGATGCTCTTGAGGAGTGTGCTCTTAGGTAAAGAGTGCTGAGGAAGAGCAATCTTAGAAAGGACATCTTCAAGGAGGACACTCTCAAGGAGAGCACTCTTAGGGAGGGCACTTTTAGGTTGGATGCTCTCAGGGAGAATGCTCTTGCATGAATAGAGCAAGGAACTCTAAGAGAAAATGCTGTCATGTGCACAATGCAAAGCACACTTAGGGAGAATGCTGTTGTGTGTGTAGCATAAAGCACTCTCAAAGAGAATGGTATTGCATGTGTAGCATGAGGCACTCCTAGGGAGAGCACTCTCACAAGCACCTCGTGAGGTGCTCCTAAGGAGAACGATCTCGGGAGCATTGTGCAAGGCACTCCCAAGGAGTATGCTCTCACAAGTGCTATGTGATGGTGCTCTCAAGGAGAGCATCCTCACATGTGCTATGGGAGGCACTCTTAGGGAGAGTGCTCTTGCAAGTGCAACAACCATGCGACATGCTCGAATGGAGAGTACTCTTGCGAGAGCACCATGATGTGCTCCTAGGGAGAATGCTACTATTGATCATCTTTTTATAAATTTTCTATTATTTAGAATATTTGGAATGAGTTTAGGCATAGTGTTCATAGGTCATCTCAAACAATGAGAATTTCACCCTATGTTATAAATTCATTAAAGAACTAATTATATATGTAGTGAGACCATATCATCCATCCACTTATTTTCAATAATAAGAGGTTCTTACCATGAACATAATGATATTATATTAATAATAAAATTAAAATAAACTTATGATCATTAGACCTAGATGGAAAAGTGAATGATCAAGTGGGAATGAAAATGGTGTGACATCAAGGGTATTCGTTGATTTTGTAAAATTATTACAGTAAATCTTATCTTGCTATGAAGTTGTATTATTTACTTAAGGTGTAACAAAAAATGTAAGTATGTCTAAAATAAGTGTTACCTTACCATGTCACTAGAAATACATGTTATCCATGCCTAAAGGTAGTCCTTGGGTAAGGTCAATACATTAATATCCTAATAAGTTCACAAAATAAAAATTTCTAGGTGTTTCACTAGAAAGACATATTATCCATACCTGAAGGTAGGTGACTTCTTAGGTTTCTTGAACATGTATTGGTTATGGGACTAGAAAGGCACGTTACACATGCCTAAAGAAACTCCTCTATATAATGGCCAAGATGTCTTTTAAAAAAATATAAGTGTGCTATTAATAATTAGCTTTCTTGAACTTCATTGCCAAGTGCTAATACTCATTGTAGATGTGGTAGTCCTGTGATTGTTAGTTTTGGGATGAAATAATGCAATGCCACTGGTAAGTAGTATAGACTTGGTTTGGATCTTGGATAGAAGGGCTTATTATTACTTTAACCATACATCACACACAAAATTCATTATTACTATGGTAAGACACCTCATGTTCCATTTCCTACAATCCCTACTACTTCCATTCCACCTCATTATTATATACAATCATAATTTAATGGTTTTGTATAATATAGTGTTATTTTCTTAGTAAGGCAATATTAACATGTGTGTCTTAAAAGATAGTTATGTTTCACATTCAACTCCTTGAGTGCCTACATATACTTATAGGTGTGGTTATACAAGGTCACTATGAGCTAGAGCCTACTTTGGGGAGGATCCACTTGTATAACTCTTATTGTTCATACTTTGTGATTAATTCCACATCATCTTGTGCCTCTAAAACACTTAGATTATCATTGTTACTTTCCTATCTACTCATCTTTAATCATACATTCGATACTCTTTACCAATTGTATTCTATAGGCCTAATCAACTTACATTGCCTAACTTACTTCTTTCAAACACTCAATATTGATAAAATCTTACATTTTGAGTATAATCTAAAATAAAAAATCCTTTGGTCTATCTTTATGCCTTTTAGACTATTCATTTGACTCAATTTCTCCATTAGAAATCAATTAAAATCTTGAAAATTTCAAAGGTGATATTATAGATACAATGTATTAGCCCATATGATATTTCATCCACGATGTTGTATATATGATGTATTCTATATAAACCTCTATATAGATGCATGAGGAGTTAGAAATTTTTCATTTCCTTCATTCCACATAGGGAGAGTTTATGCTATTTTTCTAATCCTTTGTTGAACCCCAAATTTTCCTAGTTTTTATGATAAAACATGTTTAATTTCTATTTTTTTTATAGTTTTACAATATCAAAGTGCATCAATTTCATTGATGCCCAATGATAAGGAATAATTACTTTGTTAACTCTATTTTATCGTAGGATATCATGGGATCGACAAACTTAGATAAGGATATCAATTGGGATCGAGAACTTCAACATATCCTAAAGAAAACTATATTGATTCACATTGCCAAAATTGATTAGGATGGACCTAAAGCATATTGATTTCCATAGCTTTTATGATAAATATTGATATCCTCCAATAAAGGAAGCTACACCTCACAATGAAATTGGGATAATGAGCTACACCATAGGCATGATACAAATCATTCATAGAAGGATATCGCCAGTGTGATACATATCAATATTAACATAGAACTGTATTGATCCTTATAGATTTCCTCAATGAATATTGATATGTCTAAATAATGATGTTTTCTTAATTATGATGTAAGCTCTTCATGTATAAATGGAAGAGCTTGACATTTGATAGAGAAGGCAACACCCAAGAGAACAAATGTTAAAGTGGAATCTAATTCTTAATTTCTTTGAAAACAATTGCCAAGTGAAGATCTATTGAGCCTTGTGGTAACTAAAACCCATTAGAGTCCATTGGTAGGCTGTTGAGGTTGTTGCACCATGGAAGAAGCAACGTAGAATGATAGATTGAGTGATACCTCCCTTGTGGTCTTCATAATTTATGTTTGTACTCTATGATTTTAATTTGATTTAATCATTGATTCTCACTCTTAAATTTAAGATTAGAAGTTAGGTTGATGATTTGTGATTTTACTTATGTGTGATATTCTCAAGTATGGAATTTGATTGGATTTGAACTTAATTATTTTTTTGTCTTGATGATTTCTTTAACTTTGGACCATTCCTTCATAGATAAGACTTACCAGTTAGACATAGACGAGATAACATTTCTACAACAAGAGTAATCTAGCCTTGGAATTTTGGCTGGCTCATCAATTTGGCATGGTTGTTAGGGAGGTTATTAAAGTCAATCATTATCAAGGGTTTAGTATGTTTTTCAAATTTCTTTCTATAATTTAAGTTGAATTTTCTAAAAAGGTACATATTCTTCCGATTTCATTTCATTTTTCTTTTATTTGGTAGTGTAGAAATGGTCTCTTTTAATTGTTTTGGTTGTAAAAAGAAAAACAAATGCTAAAAATAAGGAAAAAGTACAGTGACAAGAATCAGTTTCATTAATCACAATTAAGGCAGTGATTATAGGAACCATTAAGTTAATCTATAGAATTTTAGGATTAATTGCTCATGAATGTGCCAAGAAAGAGTGTTCTTGTTAATGAAATCAAATAAGTAACACAAAAATCCAACATAAATCCAGCCTCCTAGAAATTACTACCAGTTATTAAAAATGTACTCTAATTAATTTAAGAAAATTTGAAGAGGAACAAGGATAGCCTAGTTCTACAAAAAAAAATTCCCATTCCATCAACCTCCCTTGGGAAACAAAGAATTTCAACTAGTAATAAGGAAGGAAACACAACTAAGATTTTCCACCAAGAAGAATTAGAAATAGAATTTCCATTTTCCACATTCTTTAACCCTCTCTTTGATATACTAAATAGTACAATGCAAACCATAAATCTAGCAACAGTTGCAGTTTCTCAAAATCTGAATCTTATTAAAATATTGGTCAATATGTCTACCATAGGTGGGACTACCCAATTGATAAGCATATTAAATATTCAAACTCAAAGTACTTCAATATTTAATATCAATACTAAGCCCCATTACAAATTCAACCTTAGCTACTACTTTTACAATTGGGTCTCCTTCACATCATACACCTCCTTCACTTTCACATAGTTCAATTTCTTTTTCATTTAGAAGGATAGGTTCTAATATCCCATTTGGACAAGCTTATTAGGAATAAACTCTAGGGGACTTATTAAATCAAACAACACTTGTAATACCTTAAGAACCATTAGTTTTTCCTCTAGGAAAGGACATTAAAGTAAAAAATATTCACCTCCTACCAACCTTTAGGGAAACCAATGATGAAGGTCTAGTCACTCATATAAGAGAATTTGAAACCATGCTTGCAATGTTAGCCCCTTAAAGTGGAGACAAGACCAAAATGATTACCTTTAAATAAAACTTGAAAGACAAAGCTAATATTTGGCTATGGAACCTTAGAACACAAAGTAGCTTATGTTACAAGTTTAAATTTTCCTTTCTCCAATGATTCCTTTCCAAAAATAGATTATATTCATTAAGGAAACAATTGATGAGTTTCATGAGGTTCAAAGAGCTATGTTTAAAAAACCCTAAGCATGGATTCCTAGCCCACCAACTTATCCAAAATATTTGTAGAATACCTACTATCATATTGTAGACAAAATGTTGACTTTACATGTGATGGAAACATATTAAATGTCATGCTAGAGATGGTTGGAGAATAATAGACTCAAGGGTTAATTAGAATAAAAGATGATCAAGATCCAACATCATGCAAGGCATGACTCAACAGACCAAAAAACTGAATAAAAAAGTTGATGAATTAACTCAGTTAATAAAGAAATAAGCCCACATGGTGTAAGGTGAAGTATATAGCTTATGTGATAACCAAAAACATAATTACATCATTTTCCTAGCATTAGCTTATTACCATGAGGAGGTGTAAGAATCAGTAAAGGCTTTTTAACAATATAGTATTGAACCAACAGTATTCCAAAAAAATAAATAAAAAATTGACCTTTTAAAACCAAAACCATTGAACATGTGGATAAACTTAATTCAATCCTTAATTCCTTCATTAAGGAAAGTAGGTAATATATGAGTGAGATAAGGAGATGATTTCAAGATTGAATGAAAAGTGAATTACCTTCGTAAATTGTCACATCCCCATTCCCAAATGATGTTGTTGCCTAACAAAGATGATGGCTATTCATAACAAGTGTTATTTTTATTGTAACAAGATCCAAAAGGGTAATTGTAATTAAGACCTAAAAGGACATGTTGTAATAACAAATGTGTTTTTTGAGGTGACCTTTAGTGTTTGACATAAGGCATTTATACCTAATCTTACAGGTCGTGGTAGGCATGGAGTGCTGGAGCTTGGAATGACAAGTTATGGGAGTTGGATGAAGTGGGACAAGAAGTGGATTGGCCATCTCTTTTGGCTGATTTTAGGTCTAACCATGATGGTAGTGCTAGATTACCTCTAAAGGATATATGCCAAAGGAAGAAAACCCCAAGGAACACTCTTAAAGCATAATTTAGATATGTTATTTCTTATCAATAAAGCATTTTTTTCTTTCTCTTTCTACATTCTTCCTATTATTTCCTTTATACATAATATCAATTATCACATATGTTTCACATTTAGTATATTTTATTTATATGCATAATGTCTAATATATCATATATTTGATGTTTGCCATGACATTCAGGGATGGGATGTCACAATTGGTATCAAAGAAAACCATGACCCAAGGACCATTCAGAGCTATTGGCTAACTACAACATGAACTTGATGATGAACCATGAAGCCACAATAAAAGAAAAAATCATTGATCATCACTAGATGTACCATATGTCTGAGATGTAAGCCACAAGATACCATTCCATTGATTTCATGAATAATGGATTAGACATCTATGAAAGATGAAGATCCAACCAACCAATAAAATTCTCTCATGGATATCATTAACTAACAAAGATCTAATTATGCCTCTTCAAGATTCATTAGTTTCAAGAGATGTTGATAAGACAAGGATACACTAGTCTAGGTAACTCTTACTTATCTTAATAATATAAATATTAATTGATTAAGGTCATTTTTGAGTTTCTCCAAAAAGGTTTGCAACCCTAACATAAATTGATCTTTTTTTTGCTAAAACCCATTATCCTAAGTAACTTAGAGTCATTTATAAGTCATCAAGTCTTCCATACATCAACCTAGTAATGTTGGTTTGGTAGAATAAGCTAGTGGACCTTTCAAAATTTTGAAAAATTCAACTTCATTTTTGAACATAATACTATGTCTAATGCACAGTACTCTTTGAGGCAATTCTAATGGTACAAATTTCATCTCCATCGGACTTACAGCTTGGGAGATATCACTGTTTAAAGTTTCTCATTATGTGTGCATTAAAATAATATTAAATTATTAAAATTATTATTTATAGAAAGTCAAACATTTTAGGGTCAAGAATCAACCTAGAATTTTCATTTATTGATATTGAACCTCCTCCTTGTCATTGGCCAAACCACCTAGGCAAGGAAAATAATATAATAATAAAAAGTTAAAAAATAAACAAACCAACAAAGCTAACTTTTTAAGTGGGAGGTCATGGGGTTGAACCTAGGCCCTTCCCTAGTTTTAAAAATCTATACATATATTATTATTATTATTATTATATATAGATATATCTATATAGATATATTATATATCGATATAGATATATTATAAAATTAATTTACGGCCTTAGGCCCTAATCTTATGACTAAGACCTAAATGGCTATCCCATGCCATTGCATTGACATGGCCTTGTCTGTAATCTGCCAATGTGGCACTAACCCTCCGATAGTGGCCCTAGCTTGTTAGCTTGACATAGTTTTGGCTTGTAGTAGCCTTGGCCTACTAGCATAGCATCATGCTTGACCTTCATCTGCTAATGCCATTGACCATCTACTGCCTGCCATGTGCCCTACCACTCACCATGCACCACACCAATATGCTTCATTGCTACTCCCATTGTACTTCTGCTACCATGCACTACCACATGTACTATGGCTACATAATACACTATCACCATGCATGGTCTCCATGTCACACTCTACCACACTGCATGTTTCACTGTTGTTCTTCACCCTGTATGCATCCTTAACTACCTTCTACACCACCTGCTATTTTCCAATGCAATTGATCATTGCCTCCTATGCCTCTCATGCTGCGGATCATTACTTCATGTGCCACCAACCATAGCCTCCCATGCTGTTGATCACTACCTCCCCTACCATTGATTATTGCCTCTCCTACCATAGATCACTGCCTTTCCTTGATGCTAGAAAACACTCAATGCCACAAACATGCAAGTAAGTTGTAGCACTAGGAGCCATGTAGACCATGCTAGGACCACATTGGGCCTTTGCTGTGGGTCGCGCATGTCCCATTTGGGGCCACGCTAATCCTACCTAGGCTAAGTCGGTGTCACATGGGCCATGAAAATCCTTGCATCAGTTGCACTGGCTCTTATGCAGGGTGCATAGCCCACACCTAAGCCACAAAAATCATGGAAAGGGCCCTGTAGGCCTTGGGAAGAGCTTGGCAAGTCCCAAAAGGGGTTGCACAAGTATTAAAGAGGGACACATGGGCCCTAGTGAGGGTTGCGGTGCCTAGCATAGCCCCTCCCACACAAACTTTGACCATCACCATACTCTCAATGCACCATCTAGGCCAATGTAGCCACTACCATCACCCTGCACTTGCCTTTGTTCTAGCCTAATAGCAATAGAAACATTTTCATCAAATGATGAAAATTTGGAAAATTTTGTTAATTGATAGAAAATTCAAAATTTTCTATTGTCAACTAAATTTAAGAGAAAAATGTCCAAAAATGATTTTTAAATTTAAAATTTGTGCCTTGCTAACAATAGAGAAAAGAATTCTGTAATTAAGCATGCTCACTCTAGAGTAGAACTAGGATGGGTGACCTCATGGGAAGTCTCATTTTTCATGCCAAAGGTTTTAGACTCCAGAACCCATAACTTTTGATTTTGGAAGTCCTTTTTGGTGAACAATGAGTTGTTTCCTATAGGTTTCAACCTTTTGAACATAATGGTGAAGTTAGATCCATCTTAGGAAATTCCAAAAACTATTTTTTACTCCTTGCTCAATATAGTGCCTCAAGACTATCAAAAGTTTTATTTTAGCATAACTTGAGCATATGCTGTCCATTTTCAACATATGAATAGTCATTTACAATATTTTTCATGCTTTGGAACTCAATGGTAAGGTTAGATTTATCATATGGATATCCAATATTTTGATGATATAATGAAACTATGCCTTAAGAGTCAACAACATAAGGACAACTAATCATGCCTTATTTGAAAAATATCCTTTGTAGATAATCTTAAGATCTCTATGGTGTGTCATTAGTTACACTACTAGAGTTAGTGTCTTAAGTGGGGTAGAAAGGCCATTAAGAATTGGATGATGTAATTATATTACTAAAATTAGATTATGTAGTTAAATTAGAAAATTAGTTAATGAATTAGTATTAGTTGATTACTAGTTGATTAATCAATTGTATTTGTTGAGAATTAGTTGAAGAAACAAAATGATCTTCAAGATATATATCTATTCATCTTGCAACCAAATCATACAACGAAACAACATGGAGACTCAAAATAGTGTTTTGACAAGGAGTATGATACCAATGAAGAGAAATGATCTAGAAGAGAATCCAAGAATGAGAATAAAAATTGCAATATACAACATGCTTGCAAGATCCCTAGCAAGTAAGAAGCAACAACAGTTATGTGCATCATGGGCTTTGGATTGGCACGAATATCGATATCCACACATTTTAGTAGAGTTACAAGATTTGGATGTCGATGTTTTTGGCCCATAGAAAATCTTGCCATGGAAATTTCTATACTAATTCCAACCAAAATTGGAAAAGATGGGATACAGAGGTTGTTGGCACATTTTGGCCATTTCATGGAATAGTATGGCTTCCCATTTATCATTACTAGCAGGGCAGGAAAGCATAGAAAAGTGCCGCAAAGAATGAGACATGGTGTCCAATACAGCTGCAGGAATCTTCACTGATTACACCTCTAAAAAGTCTAGAAAAATTCAAAAATCCACATCCACAGCATCTTCTTCTCATAAGTTTCCCCAGCTTTTTAGGATGGCCTAAATTAACGGTGGGTGATCATTATCAGTACCTGGTGCTGGTTATCCTAGAATCCTTGCAACAATTTACGAAGGTGCTGCAGGACTTAATCTCTATTGAAACATCTTCGTCATCAATCTTAAGAATTTGATTTTTTATAAGAGCCCTTCTCTCAAGAGCCTCCAGAGTCTCATCACCAAACAGATCTAAGGCTTCTCCCCAGCGACAGGTGGGGAAGAAGATACATATGTCAAAGAAGGCTTCTCTATAGGAATTGGGGAGTCCATCCAAAGCAAAAGAAAAGAAATCCACGTTTTTTTAATGCAAAAGATTCGCCACCCATGTGAGCATGTTCCTGCCTGATCACCTGCATTGCCCTGCTTTTATTGGCATGGTTTGCAATGAAATTGCCCACCAATTCAATACACAGTAGTACCCCTCCACACATGATGCTTAGCGCCTGCAAATCCTGGCATTTTAGTTGTTGGCACGCCGATTCTCCCAACAGTTGTTGTAACAGCTCATCTCCATTTTTTTTATCCATGGACGACAAATGGAAGATTTTCACAGAATCAAGTGCATGAATGCTATCAGCCACATCCCGACTTCGGGCAGTTAAAAGTAGTCTCAACTTGTTGCAGTTGTGAAGTCGCTTGGGCAGAAGCATTGAGAGCTGTTGAGCATCCAATGCATTATCCACATAAACAAAACAAGGGGTAGATTCAACAAGCTGTTGCAACGCATTCTGACCTTCTGTATTCGAACGCGGCTCTTCATATTTGTTTCCTGAGATATCATCCATGATTTGCTTTTGGAGTTTTGTGATAATGGGCTTGCTGTGGATTGTTTCAAACAGCTTCACCTTTGAAAACCCAATCCGAAAATGGCAATCACAACTACCACGAGTGCCGAAACTGGAGTCGATCTGGCCTTTGCTAAGGGTTTGCATGCCTCCCGATGCACCATCTTGCATGTGAGCCATTGCACCGTGAGCACCAGTGCGAGCGCCTGCGTGTGCTTCAGAAATAGCAGGGTAGGGCTGCGCATCGGCGGAAGACGATGGATGAACAACGACAGCAACAAGTAGGACTGTGCGCGAACGGAAGATCAGCCGCAGGCGGAGGATCAACAACACCAGCACGACTCCACAGCCATGGCAGATGTGGACGATGATGTCGGTGGTAAGAGCAGTAGCAGCAGGACCAAGCGTAGGCAGTCGATGGTTAGGGTTTGTAGGGTTTCTGGTTAAGATCAAAATTTCCAGCAGAACAGTGAGGGCAAGGCTGCCTGCGAAAACACAGAAACCCAAATTTGAACTCAAACTCGATCGCAGTTGCAGGTGTTAGCGTGAGGAGAAACCAAAGCAGAGGAAAAATCGAAAGAAATAAAATGGCGAGACACTTGCAGTGCATTTTCTGAAATTCCACAGGAAAATTCTTGTCGAATTGGCATGAATTTTTGGCTTCCGATCCTGGTACTGCTGCATTGGTTTAACTGCGCGTGGATTCAGCACCAAAATATTAGAATTTTTGTTTGTTAGAAACATTTGTCTTTTGGGTGTTGTCGCAAATGATGGATGGTTAACTACTTAAGTGCCGATTTTTCTTGCTATCCTATTATTCACTAAGAAAGGAAACTTTTAGATATTCATGTAAAGTCAGGGACATTTGGCTATTATCCCTTTTATTCCTATGGAAGTTGTAACTTCCTATGATAGTTACAACTATAATATTTATAATTAATTTTAATTTGGATTATCATGAAGACACGTGTTAGATGTAGCATTTTTATCTCTTTTGAGGTTGCAACAACCCAAAATTGTTGTAACTTACCTAACTTGTTGGGCAAGTAACCTCCTAACTTGTTGGGTAAGTAATCTCCTAATTGGTTGGCCAAATTACTTGGGAGAAAAGTTAGGTGAGATATTTTTGAGATATTTTTGAAATTATAACTTCCCTACCTACCTTTGAACCCTATAAAAAGGTTGGGGGGATGAACATTAGAGGAGGATAACATTGGGTCTCACACATCACACTTGGGATCAAAGAAGATTTGTAAAGAAGATTGCTTGCAATATGGCTTGCTAGAATAAAGATTTCAACCTCTTTGTCATGGTCCTGTGAGTTATGCATTTTATTTTTTGTTTTGTTTAAATTGCTTAGCTAGTGGTTTAGATAGTATCATCCTTGGCAAGTAATTTTGGGATTTTTAGATTGCTCTTACTGTTCTTGTTGCCCAATAGAAATTTTTATTAAAATTTCACCATAGAAGCGCTTGTGTTTAAAAGCGTTAAGAGCATTTTAGTAGTGAATTTCGTTATTGTGCAACGTATGAGAACTGCTATTGGGATTGTTGTAAGAGAGCCTCTGTTTGTAGTCACGCCGTTGAACAATTCAGTAGTCGAGAGGGTTCAGAAAATCTTTGGTATTTTGATGGGACCAGAATAGCTTCTTTTTATCTTTAAAGTGAATTC
>MNCI01035466.1:138300-258095 GCA_015680685.1 Gnetum montanum
TCTACTATAATGCCATTGTCTATATGTAAGAAACTTGGTTTGATTCTTGAAAAATCAAATACGAAGATTGTTCAAGTGGATAAAAGTAGGGTGAAGATTGTGGGTCAATTACAAAATGTCCTATTGGAAATTGCTTTTGAACCTCGCATCAGAAGTAGAGTAACTATTCAAGTGGCAGACATACCAGATTGTCATAGTCTCTTATTGAGTAGAAGTTGGAGCAAGAATTTCTCAGGTTACATATCAAAAGAATATTCTCACATGTGGTTACCTTGGAAAGGAGAACCGAATCAAATATACATCTATAGTGAACCTTTCATGATGGATAACATTACTTCAAATGGAAGAAGTAGGATGGTTGAAAAAGGAGATGTTGAAAAAAAAATTTGTACACTCCAAGAAAATGAGGATTCACTTGAGAAAGAAGATGAGAGGGTTAGAGATATGAGGATTCCTACCAGCGTAATCCTCCCCATTCTATTCCCATCTCAAGAATAGTCCATGATAAAAGGACTTAAATAATGTACAGTTTGTTTGTTTTATTAGGAATGAGGTTTTTATACCATCAAACCTTATGTTTAATGGAAATTTTCCTCCAAAAAGATTTATCAGTTTAGATGTAAAAATTCAATAAAAGCTTCAGTACAGTTCAGTTTCAAAATGAGGTTGCATAAATTTCTTTATGCTTTTAAAGGGGGGCAGAAATGTTGGCACATTTTGGCCATTTCATGGAATAGTATGGATTCCCATTTATCATTACTAGCAGGGCAAGAAAGCATAGAAAAGTGCCGCAAAGAATGAGACATGGTGTCCAATACAGCTGCAAGCATCTTCACTGATTACACCTCTAAAAAGTCTGGAAAAATTCAAAAATCCACATCCGCAACATCTTCTTCTCATAAGTTTCCCCAGCTTTTTAGGATGGCTTAAATTAATGGTGGGTGATCATTATCAGTACCTGGTGTTGGTTATCATGGAATCCTTGCAACAATTTACGAAGGTGCTGCAGGACTTAATCTCTATTGAAACATCTTCGTCATCAATCTTAAGAATTTGATTTTTTATAAGAGCCTTCTCTCAAGAGCCTCCAGAGTGTCATCACCAAACAGATCTAAGGCTTCTCCCCAGCGACAGGTGGGGAAGAAGATACATATGTCAAAGAAGGCTTCTCTGTAGGAATTGGGGAGTCCATCCAAAGCAAAAGAAAAGAAATCCACGTTTTTTTAATGCAAAAGATTCGCCACCCGTGCGAGCATGTTCCTGCCTGATCACCTGCATTGCCCTGCTTTTGTTGGCATGGTTTGCAATGAAATTGCCCACCAATTCAATACACAGTGGTACCCCTCCACACATGCTGCTCAGCGCCTGCAAATCCTGACATTTTAGTTGTTGGCATGCCAATTCTCCCAACAGTTGCTGTAACAGCTCATCTCCATTTTTTTATCCATGGATGACACAGGGAAGATTTTCACAGAATCAGGTGCATGAATGCTATCAGCCACGTCCCGAATTCGGGCGGTTAAAAGTAGTCTCAACTTGTTGCAATTGTGAAGTCGCTTGGGTAGAAGCATTGAGAGCTGCTGAGCATCCAATGCATTATCCACATAAACAAAACAAGGGGTAGATTCAACAAGCTGTTGCAACGCATTTTGACCTTCCGTATCTGAACGCGGATCTTCATATTTGTTGCCTGAGATATCATCCATGATTTGCTTTTGGAGTTTTATGATAATGGGCTTGCTGTGAATGGTTTCAAACAGCTTCACCTTTGAAAACCCAATCCGAAAATGGCAATCACAACTGCCACGAGCGCCGAAATTGGAGTCGATCTGGCCTTTGCCGAGGGTTTGCGCGCCTCCCCGTGCACCATCTTGCACGCGAGCCATTGCACCGCGAGCACTAGTGTGAGCACCTGCGTGTGCTTCAGAAACAACAGGGTAGGGCTGCGCATCGACGAAAGACGGTGGATGAACAATGACAGCAACAAGTAGGATTGTGCACGAACAGAAGATCAGTCGCAGGCAGAGGATCAGCAGCACCAGCACGACTCCACAACCATGGCAGACGCGGACGATGATGGCGGCGGCAAGAGCAGCAGCAGCAGGACCAAGCGTAGGCAGTCGGTGGTTAGGGTTTGTAGGGTTTCCAGTTAAGATCAAAATTTCCAGCAGAACAGCGAGGGCAGGGCTGCCTGCTAAAACAAAGAAACCCAAATTCAAACTCAAACTCGATCGTAGTTGCAGGTGTTAGTGTGAGGAGAAACCAAAGCAGAGGCAAAATCAAAAGAAAAAAAATGGCGAGATACTTGCAGGGAATTTTCCGAAATTCCACAGGAAAATTGTTGCCGTGTTGGCATGAATTTTTGGCTTCCGATCCTGGTACTGCTGCATTGGTTTAACTGCGCGTGGATTCGGCACCGAAATATTGGAATTTTTGTTTGTTAGAAACATTTGTCTTTTGGGTGTTGTTGCAAATGATGGATGGGTAACTACTTAAGTGCCAATTTTTCTTGCTATCTTATTATTCACTAAGAAAGGAAACTTGTAGATATTCATGTAAAGTCAGGGACATTTGGCTATTATCCCTTTTATTCCTATGGAACTTCTAACTTCCTATGATAGTTACAACTATAATATTTATAATTAATTTTAATTTGGATTATCATGAAGACACGTGTTAGATGTAGCATTTTTATCTCTTTTGAGGTTGCAACCACCCAAAATTGTTGTAACTTACCTAACTTGTTGGGCAAGTAACCTCCTAACTTGTTGGGCAAGTAATCTCCTAATTGGTTGGCCAAGTTACTTGGGAGAAAAGTTAGGTGAGATATTTTTGAAATTGTAACTTCCTTACCTACCTTTGAACCCTATAAAAAGGTTGGGGGGATGAACATTGGAGGAGGACAACATTGGGTCTCACACATTACACTTGGGATCAAAGAAGATTTGTAGAGAAGATTGCTTGCAAGATGGCTTGCTAGAATAAAGATTTCAGCCTCTTTGTCATGGTCCTGTGAGTTATGCATCTCATTTTTTGTTTTGTTTAAATTGTTTAGCTAGTGGTTTAGATAGTATCACCCTTGGCAAGTAATTTTGGGATTTTTAGATTGCTCTTACTGTTCTTGTTGCCCGATAGAAATTTCTATTAAAATTTTTCCATAGAAGAGCTTGTGTTTAAAAGCGTTAAGAGCATTTTAGTAGTGAATTTTGTTATTGTGCAACGTATGGGAACTGCTATTGGGATTGTTGTAAGAGAGCCTCTGTTTGTAGTCACGCCGTTGAACAATTCAGTAGTCGAGAGGGTTTAGAAAATCTTTGTTGTTTTGATGGGACCAGAATAGCTTCTTTTTATCTTTAAAGTGAATTCTCGTGGTATTTCAATCAGAAATTGTCAAGTCTTTTAAAGGTTCTGTTTGAATGCAATCGTTGACATCTATTATCTAGTCAAAATGGAGTCTCGTACGTGGTAGTTTACGCAGCAATTTTTGGTAGCATAATAGGATTGTCTTGAAGATATTGCTTGTTTGAGCCTTGGAAGTTTGAACAATTCGTAGATATTGAATTTGGGATAGCTTTATTGCGAAGTGTTTACTCGTGTCATTTTACCTTGTTTAAATATTTGAGGTCTACACAAATCTGCTTTCTTTTCTTTTCTGCTTATTTCCATCGAATCTTGCTCTATTTCTAGTTTTCTTGTGGAACTATCTCTTTCTCTGGGGAAAATTAGGAGTAGATTGCGGAGTTGTGCTCAAATGTTTTTGCAAAATTTTATTTGTTACAAGTAGGTATTATAAGGACCACGTAGACTAGGCAGTTGAACAAAATAGGAAATTTTCAAGAACTCACAATACTTGGCAAACTTGGCTGAATCTCTTTAAAGTAAGTCATTTGTAGTTCACACACAACGCAATTATTACATTTTACACAACCACATGCCGCAACAGCACACACACATACTCACATCAACTACTGAGTTTATTTGGAGGTATCTGGGCCTTGGTGTTGCCAGAGACCAGTAGGCACCTAAATCCTGTTCGAGGACACTCGTTGGCGGTCACGTCCCAAACGGTCGCCAACAGAGGTATTTATAAACAAAAAGGTTCTTATGAAAGTTCTTCTTTTGAGCTGTATAGATTAGCCTATTGTAAAAATCACAACATGGATGGGTGCGCAATATTTTATAAAGAAGTAAAGTTTGAATTGGTATAAAGATTTGAATGGAGTTTAGAAAATATGATTTTTGAAATTCCAAAAATTCAAATCATGGAAAAGAAAAAATAGTCAATATTTTGGAAAAATCACATAGCAATGAAAATGATTCTAAAATTCCATCTATTAGGAAGATGTGTATGCATGGTTAAGACACATTTAATTGCCAACCAACATGTTAAAATTTTAGACTATGTCAAGGAGCATACTTAAATAAGAAAATAGAAGAAAGTTTGAAGAATAAGTTATTCATGGATTATACTGATCTAGTTCCATTTATTCTTTGTGGGAACTCCAATGAAAAAGTTGGAAGTGGTGTTTATCAATTCTTAAAATATGGATGTGTCAAAAAATCCTTGGAAGATGAACTTGATTTGAAGAAGATATTTCCATCAATTCAACATGCAATTCCATTGGCCATTGCATATTCTACTTTGAATCTTCAATAGATAAATTAGATTTCAAAATTCAGGAATAGATGATGTTGATGGATAGTGCTCATCAACAACCAAATGTTACCAATTACTCTACTATGATTAATGAGGATGGATTAACAACATTCTTCATTTAGACTTTGGATTTTATTTGGTACAATGTCCAATTATTTCAAGTTATCAAATTACTAGAGTTAATTTCTAAAGAAGAATTTGAGAAGAGTCAAGATCAAACCTTGCCATTCCAAACAAGACCATTTGATCATATACCACTTATGGTAGAATTACAATTTCTTCCATTAATTTATAAGGTTGATCAAGATCAGGAAGTATCTCATCCTTACTTTTATTTATGATTTTTCTAATTTTATTTATTAGTACATTTATATTTTAATTAGATAAGTAAAATATCTAAGGTAATGAAAGTTAGAAATAAATAATTTGCCCTACCTTCACTTGGATAACTAGATATGAGTTGCACTTTATGTGACCCTGGTTAGGATTGGTGATTGGTGGTTGGTAGATATTTAATTCACCTCTTGTCATTTTCTTAGAAAATAAAGTAAGTATTAAGAAAGTAACATTTAAAACTCATATGCATTTTTCTCACATATATCTTATTTATAGAATAAGCAACAAATAACTTCAAATCCAAAGGAGAAACTAAATTATTGGAGCATAGAATCATAATAGAAGCATTGGAGCTAGAAAAAGATAGTGAACATGGACTCATTTAAGGATGAACGAAACCTAAGGGGGGTAGATTATCACATCTCCATTCCCAAATGATGTTGTTGCCTAACAAAGATGGTGCCTCTTCATAACAAGTGTTATTGTTATAATAACAAACTTGAAAGGGCATGTTGTAATAATGGATGTGTTTCTTGAGGTAACCTTTGGGTGTTTGACCTAAGGCATTTATACCCAGGCTTAGAGGTCATGCTAGGCATGGAGTGATGGAGTTTGGAATGGCAAGTGATAGGAGCCAAGTGAAATGGAACATGAAATGGGTTGGCCATCCCTTCTTGCCGATTTTAGGCCTAACCATGGTGGCAATGCTAGATTGCCTCTAAAGGATAGATGCCAAAGGAAGAAAACTCCAAGGAACACTCTCAAAGCATGATTTGAATATGTCATTTTATATTAATAAAGCATTCTTCTCTTTCTCGTTTTGCATTTTTCCTGTTATTTCCTTTATACATAATGTCAAATATCTGTGATATTTGACATTTAGTATATTTTCTTCATAAGCATAATGTATAATATATCATATATTTGACATTTTTTATGACATCTAGGGATAGAATGTCACATAATTGGAGCCAAACCACATATCACAAGGAAAGGGTAAGGAATAGATGCATTCTATCATTACTAGGAGTGGAAAAATTATTGAGCTTAGACCTACAAAAAAAGTTAGTTTTCAAGATAACATTAATGGGACACAAGAGGAGGATCAACCACATATAATGGATAAGGAAGGAAGTGAAGAAATAGTGGAGATAGAGAATTAGCCCTCAACCTCTTCCTCCTTGAATAGGAAAGTAATTTCACCACATTTCCCTAAACAATTACAAGAAGATTTCATAACTAAGGCATATATAGAAAAAATTTCAACGAATTATATTTACATATTCCATTAGAGCAAGTTATTAGGGATACATCTCTTTTTGCTAAATAAGTGAGAGAGTTATGCACAAAATGAAGGAAAGAAAAAGCTTCCTAGATAAGTATATTTGATTGATAACTTGTCTCAACTCATAACAAGTCAAGAAATTCCTAAATACCAAGATCCAGGGATTCCAACAATCCCAATAAGAATTAATGAAAAAAAATTAAAAATTATTTATTGGATCTAGGTGCTAGTATCAATATTATGCCACTTGAAATGGCTAAGCTACTTGACTTGAAAGGTATAAGAAAAGTCAAGATGTTAATATCTTTAGTAGATGGCTCAAGTGTTAAACCCATAGGAGTAGTAGAAAATATATTTGTGGAGGTGGAAAAAGGAAAACATCCTATTGATTTTCTTGTATTAGAATTCAAAGATCCAAATTGTTTTCCCATCATCCTAGGTAGACTTTTGTTGGAAACAGTTGATGCAATCATTAATTGTAGATTAGGGAAACTTGAATTATCTTTTACCAATCTTACCTTTATGCTTAACATATTCGATAAAGCAAACGAAGATCAATTGAACTAAGTTATTAAAGAGACTAGGATTTTTTACACAATACCCACATCAAAAATGACTTAAGAAAACAAAAAATTAGTATTAAATAATTTTAAAGGACCTTTAGACCCTTCTACAAAAGAACAACAAGATCTTTTAGACCAAATCTTGAACTTGAGATTAGGAAATATGGGAGAAATAATTCAACCACTAATTAAAAATTATTTGGAACTTTGTGAATTACATAATAATCTTAAGTATATTTTCCTTGATAAAAATAAATTCTAAATAATAAATTTTCAACTTTCTAGTGAATAAGAAAGAGGATTAATAGAAGTTTTAGAACAGAAATCTAAGGCATTTGCATGAAGTTATGAAGACCTCCATCAAGGAATTTCATCCAACATATGTCAACACCATATCTATGTTGAAGAAAATGTTAAACTAGTTAGAATTCCCCATAGAAGAATTAATTTAGCCTTAACGAAAATTATTAAAGATGAAATCTCTAAACTTTGGAAAGAAGGAATTATTTATCCAATAGCTGATAGTGAGTGGATGAGTCCTATCACAGTAGTACCTAAAAAGGAAGGAAAATGATGAGTTTGTGTAGATTATAGAAAACTTAACCAAAACACCAAAAAAATCATTTTTGTCTACCTTATATAGACCAAATCTTGGAGTGACTAGAAGGGCATGAATATCATTACATTTTGAATGGGTTTAGTGGTTACAATTAAGTAGCTATTACATTGGAAGATCAGTGTAAAAAAACCTTCACATGTTCAAATGGAACCTTCACTTATAGATGAACACCTTTTAGTCTTTGTAATATACCTACTACCTTTCAAAGAGCTATGATATTAGTCTTTTTTGATATGCTAGAAGAATATGTAGATGTATTTATGGATGATTTTTTAGTATATGAGGATACTTAGATATATTGATAAAAACTTAAAATTAAGTTGGGAAAAGAGTCATTTGATGGTAACAAGGGATGTAGTTTTAGGACATGTAATTTCCAAGGAAGGAATTAAGATGGATGAGAAAAAAAGTAAACGTAATCTCTACACTTCTAGCCCTAAAAAACTTAAAAATAATTTGATCCTTCTTAGAACATGCTAGATATTATAGATGGTTCATTAAAGAATTTTCAAAAATACCCAAGCCTCTTTACATGCTTTTAGAAAAAGATGTTTCTTTATATGGACTGATGACTACCAAAAAACATTCTCTGAACTCAAGAAAAGAGTAACCACTACTCCTATACTTAATGCACCTAATTGGAAACTTCCTTTTGATTTGATGTTCGATGATAGTAACACGGTAGTAGGTTTAGTCTTAGGAAAATTCATAAATAATAAACCTGGAGTAATGTATTATGTCTTCAAAAGTTTAGATTAAGCCCAAGTTAACTATATAACTACTGAGAAAGAACTCTTGGCTATTGTGTATGCTTTGGATAAATTTATGCATTATTTAATAGGATATAAAACTAGAGTTTACACTACTCATTCAATCATAAAATATCTAAGAAATAAAAAATAGAGAGTGCTAGGATTATGAGATGGTATCTTCTACTTAAAGAATTTGATCTTGATATTCTTGATAAGAGGGATAGGGAAAATGTTGTGGAAAATAATCTTTCTAGACTAGAAACTAAGGAAAATAGAAAAAGAGGAATATTTAATGACAAATTCCCTAATGAATAACTCTTTTTAATAAATAAAGATCCTTGGTTTATCGATATAGCCAACTACCTAGTCACAATGAAAAGACCAACTTAATGGAGTAAGGACAAGAAAAAGTCTTTTCTAAGAAGCATTTTTAGGTATATTTGGAATGAACCATATCTTCATAGAATATGTAAGGACAACATGGCAAGAAGATGTATGGTAGAATAAAAATAATAAAAAATCCTAGCCATGTATCATGATGACCTTGGAGGTGGATATTTTGATATTCGATGGACCATTATAAAAATATTATAAAGTGTTGTTTTATTGACCCACTATATTTAAAGATGCTCATTCATTTGTCCAAGGATGTGACAAGTACGAATGTTTAGGGGCAATGAAAAATGACAAGAGATGTCACTTAATCCCATTTTAATAATAGAACCTTTTGATGTATGGGACATAGATTTCCTAGGACTATTTCCACCTTCCAATGGATGTCAATATACCTTAGTATGTATAGACTATCTCACTAAATGGGTAGAGGCTAAAGATACCCCAACAAATGATGCTAAAGTAGTTGTATCGTTTCTAAGAGAACATATTCTAAGATGATTTGCAACCCCTAAGAAATCATTAGTAATCAAAGAACTCATTTTGTAAATAAAATAATGGAGAAATTTCTTAAGTCTTGTGGAATCCAACATAAGATAGCTATTGCCTACTATCCCCAAAAAAATGGTAAAGTTGAAAATGCAAATAGAGTCATTGTAAAAATCTTAACAAAAACCATAATGTTTGAAGAAGAAAGATTGGTCTAGAAAATTACAAGATGCACTTTGAGCCTATAAGATTACATATAAACTAAATTTAGGATATTCACCTTATTAATTGGTTTATGATAAACAATGTTTATTTCCTGTTGAATTAAATTACAATATTTAATATTTGCACAATAGTTAAATTTTGATGAGAAAATGAACCAAGACTTTAGAATGACTTAAATACATTAACTTGATGAAGTAAGTATGCATGAACTTGACAAGCAAAGGATAGTTAAGAAATAAATGATGTGTATGCATGATAAAAATATATTCAAGAAACATTTCATGGAAGGGTTTTAAGTATTATTATATAATATGAGACTACACAAATTTCCAAGAAAACCAACATAATTTGAAACATCCCATATGCACTCCCTTTTATAAGCAGAGTGCATATGGGTGGAGTAGTGATCACTCAAAAATAGTTTCATATGTCACCACCTTTAAGTTGGGATATGATACTATATAAGGAGGGTTGACTTCCCTAAGAATGTATTTTAATAGCTTCCATAATTTTTATCTATTTACCTTAGCTTATTTAGTTGTTTTTATTGTGTTACTTTATATCTTAAGGACTCTTGTTTGTCAAACTTTTCTATTTTATTTAAAGTAATTTTTCATTCCTATTTTACTTTTCTACCTTCATCCATATGGCTTCAATTTTCTCATAGGTCACCACCTATTATGTTCATAGGTAATTAAAACTCTTTAACCCTTCAATTATTTCCCAATATGCCTTTCATAGTAGTTAGTGGTTAAGATTCCTAGTATGGAAAAGCATTATGGATACAAACAATTGGAAGATCAAAGCTCATCGTTGTCTCATATATAGGGTAGAATATATAAAACCCATAGCATTTTTACTTTTGATCTATTCTCTTGGCATGCCTATAATATCATTTCCACTAATAATAACTTAAATAATTAACCTAGACTTGGAAAATACCCTAGATTAATTAGGGCGGGGGCGCGGTGGGGAGGGGGGATAAGCAACTTCAAATTGGATAAGATAGTAGGGTATAACCAATATGGAAGTTGATTCAAGAGTAAGTTAGGGAATGAGTTTGTTGGAAGAAATTCATCTTTGATCCTTAAAACTTAGGAAAGGTAGCAAGTTTGGAATTTTGAGTCATTCTTCCAAAAAATGAAGTAGACATTGTAAGGAGAAGTTTAGCTCAAATAATCCTAGGAAGGGCCTTTCTAACCAAGTTATATGTGAATTCATACCATAATAATAAGATATAATGGTAAAAAGTGAAAAATAAAGTAATAATTATAAATGAATTCACTAAATAAATTTATTTTCTTAATATTAATTTATATTGAAGGAAGTGATAAGATACACTTTATAAGATTATTTTATTGAGGTATATCGTGGACTTGATATTCATAGATGTACTAGGAGAAATAGAAACCTTTTAGATCTGACCATATCAATAGACATCAAGTTCTTGATGTCTTGCAATAACTTTATTCAAAGTATATTGATTTGCATGATTCAAACAATATGTCAATATTTAATAACATTAATCCTTGTCAATTAATTTGATGTGAATTGATATTGTAAAATTTTTCTTGAAAATTTCACATCTGAATAGCATGACTATGATGTACTCTGATATGCTAAGAGTATAAAAAACAATTATATCAATTTTGGTCATAGTTGCGATGTAGTTTGACCTAATTGTAATTAAATAACATTGATTCTTTGGTGAAGATCAATATGATGAAAAAGAAGAAAAAAGGAAATAGTAGGGTGATAGCCTTATTATATAAATTCATTACTTGTGGGCATAGGATTAATTCTCAAAAAATTCTCTTCTTTCATTGTGCATTCTTGGTGACTAGGGCTTACCACTAGCCACTTCTATGACCACTCCTCCACTAGCACAACTTGTTCAAACCATTTAGGGACCATAGTTAGGTAGTAGGGGTTGAAGTCAGATTGAGCACTGTTGTCTTTATGCTTTGTAAGCATATCTTATTAGTCAGGGCTTCTTTCATGTTCTAGGGTTAGATAATGATATTTTTGGCCTTTTGAATAGTTTCCACATGTAAGAAATAGTACAAATGGTTGAATCATCCACCACAAAGTAGCAAGCCAAGGTAAGAATGGGCTTTAGTGTGGAAATCATCGATAATTTTTGCATGTTCAACTTTCTTGTCATTTTTCAAGCTCCCAGAAATGAAAAATTGATCACACTGATGTGGCTATGAGGTAGCAGCTCAAAATAATGAGGTGTGATGTATTTATTCAAACCTGCATTGATTAGTTTTACCATGAGAAAGTCTTGGAATTTTACAAGAATCTAAATCTACATGTGACTAAGGTAGGTCATTCTAAATGTTATCTAGTTTTCTCCATGAGGAAAACTTGGGTAAAGATTACTATTGTGCAACTAGAAGAGTGGTTTGGTTTTCTAGCTAGGGGGAAAGGAAATTTTTAGGTCAAAAGTCAGCACTAAAGAGAAGTATGAGCTCTTCCACCAGTTCATCAGAGAATCAGACTTTGATAGATTATAGATTCATGGGTTACTCTTTTTGAACTTGATGTCTGAGCATTGTGTGATGGCTAGGATGATTGTTACAAATATCCTATCATCAAAACATACCACATATGTCTTGAGTCTAGCTCTCTAGGTGATGAAGGCTCTAAAGTTCAACAAGGAGGCAAATTTCATGTACCTATCGATTAGGTACATGGTGTAAGACTATAATGATGATGCACTTAAAATCTACTTTTCTTTTCTTATTTCATCCCATTTTGAGGAATTCAAGGGTAGTGAAACCCCAAATGGATATGAAGGTATACCTTATGGTATTGAAGAGGGATACCTTTATCCAATCTTTGAAAATCTATATGAAGGTTGGTCCCTTTATCAAGGAATATAATGACCTAAGCTCCTTATTGGTATTAGAGGCTAATGAAGTTGAAGAATTCAAGGAGGAGATGTAAGCCTAAATGCAAGAGGTTAGGTTGACTCAGCAAAAGATCTTAGTTGTGTTGGAGAAGGTGAGCTTCACTCTAACAACCATGGATAGGAGGGTAGTGGACATCGAGAAGAATGTCCATCTTTAAATTAGAGAAGATGATGAGGGAGTTGAACCCTTCCACTTTGATGAAGACATGGAGGTAGAAGGAGGCTCAGAGGCCTAATCTTCCTATGAAATCCATTTTATTTTTATTGTTTTGTTATGGCCATTGTGCCATTGTTGATTGGATGGGATAGGTTTTATCCTTTAGTACTATGTAATTAATTTATTTTTGTAGTAAACTTGGATCATGGATAGGGGATATTTTGTTGAGTATTGTGTAGTGTAGAAATTGTTTTCTCCTATTTTGAATATTTTTTTAAAAATATAGTTGTTTGCGTTAGTAACATTTTTAATTATTAAAAATTATTTATCATGTACTATTTTTTTAAAATAAATTTTTTTCTAGTAGTTAGAGGTCACTTGTGATGAGTTTAACTTCCAATTACCCTTGTTTTTATTATAATAGTAGTTAGAAGAACTACCTTATGATGTAGAAAAAAAGAGCCTAATGTAAGGTTGTTTTAAAAATAATGGAAGTTATTAGTTCTCATATTTCTGAAGTTTTATTGTAGTTTTAATTTTTTCATAGTGAATATTACAATGATTTGATTTTCATAGTTCAGTTTTTTAATTCTCATCTTATCCACTACCCTCATTCTAACAATTGGTATCAAAGTTAATACATTCTCATGGATACTAAACAAACCAAAGACATTCTAAAGTATTCTATTATTTTTTATGGATTTTAAGATTTTACTTATTGATCATATCTAATGAAATTCCTCCTCTAATTTCATAAAGTGTGGGAGTATGTTGAATCTGGTTTTGTTGTGTCCCCAGATCTGATGATAAGAGAGTAGAGGAATAAGCTCAAAAGAGCTAGGAAGACCAATTCATTTGTAAAGATGATTATTTTAACCAATGTTTTAGAGGCAATTGGAGCTAGAATAATTACTAAAGATACATCCAAGGCTTGTTGGGACATCTTATAAGAAGAGTATAGAGATAATGTGGTAAATAGGAAGTTGAGGGAAATGATATACAATAGTGAGTTTGATCATCAAGGATTACAAGAGGAGAGTCTCTCTCTCATTTTTCTGATAGGCTTCATATTATTTTGAGAAATTTTGATGAGTACAATTACTACCTCACAATGTAGAAGAATGTAAATAAGGTTATGCAAGTTCTTTATAATTATTACATATTCTTCACCTCCATTAAAATTATTGTTCAGACAAAAGACCTCTTCATCTATATAATTGATGAGTTAATTGCAAGTTTAAAGGCTTTAGAAGAATTCAACATTTTAGATCTAAATGAGAATGCTAATGTTACAACTCTAGGCCCTTTAAGAGGTGGAAGATTCACTAGAGGAAGAAGAGGGGAGGGAAGATTTAACTATTGAAGAGAAAAAGGTAGTCAAATGACACAAGGCCTCAAAATTATAGAGGAGGATTTCAGCCAAGAGGTAGAGGTTCTTAGAATTTTTCTAGAGGAATAGAAGGTCCTAGAGATGATAGAACAAATTTCTAGCCAAAAGGAGATCAAGATGCATCATCTTCATCAATTTCATGGTAAACCTTTTGTGGTAAGAGAGGCCATTATGAAGAAAGATGTTGGTAGAAGATTGGTATTGAAAATATTATAATTTAAGATACTTAAGAAGGAGAAAATACTACATCACAAGATAGAGGCAAAAAAATTATAGATTGTCAAGATAACTCAAATTTTATAGCATTCACTGTGTCTGATAATATCACTTCAACTAATGGATTCTTGATAGTGATTGTTCAAACCACATGACTCTTGACAAAGAAGCTTTTATTGAGTATAAGCCTAATGGCAACTTGGGAACAATCGAAGTTGATGATGGTGGGTTGATCCACATTAAAGAAATTGAAAAAGTCCTTATTACTCTTAAAGATGGAAATCAAATTCAGGTCCATAATGTTTTCTATGTTTCAAAATTATCTAATTTTTTGTTTTCAATTTGACAGATGGTGAAAAGGGAAAATAAGGTTATTTTTGAAGATGATATTTGTATATTTTCAGATCCAAGGAGGGTCATGACTAAGCTTCCAAGAATAAAAAAATCAGATGTATCATCTTGGAGCCACTTTTTTATAGAGTCATGTTGATGAGAAGTTTGCTTTTATAGACAAGATTGAAGAGGGAAGATTGTAGCATTGGAGGCTTGGGCATGCCTCCTATAAAAACATTGAGAAGTTGGTTAAATTTAAGGTTGCTTTTTTTTAAAGTTATTAAATTTTCCCAATGAAGATTATGACACATGTCTTAAAGGCAATAAAAAGGCCTTTCCTCATGTAGCTCATATGGAAAAGAAGGCACATCCACTAAAACTTTTGCATATGGATGTGGTTGGACCTATGCCCATAGCTGCAATAAATGGAGAAAGATATTTTTTGGTAATTTTTGATGATTTTTCCAAGTATGCTTGGTCATATGGTTTTCATTTCAAGGATGAAGTATTTCCTACATTCAAGAATGTTTAGAAGCTTGTTGAAAATAGGTTTGATTTGATGATTAAGGAAATTAGGTTAGATCATGGTGGTGAATTTCTTTCAAATGAATTCAATGATTATTGTGATGAATGTGAAATATAGAAAAAAACCACATGTCAGTATTCGCCCCAAAGAAATGGCATAGGAAAAAGGAAGAATGGTGTCTTACAAGATATGGCAAGATGTTTGTTATAACATGCCTCAATTAAAATGAGTATTGGGATAAGGCAATCCACACGACAACCTATTTACTTAATAGTTTTATCACTTCATCAAATGAAAAGAAGAATTGTTATCAATTGCTATATGATAAGCCTCAAAATTTATCTCATTTAAAGGTGTTTGGTTGTATTTGTTATGTTAAGATTCCAAATCAGTTGATAGATAATTTGGATGATAGAGGCAAAAGGTGTTTGTTTTTTGGTTATGATCCAAGAACATTTGGATATCAATTTTTTGATCCCATTGATATGAAGTGGTATTACTCTAGAAACATTGTATTTGATGAATCAAAGGTAGGTTTTAATGAGTTTCATAAGCTTGATCAAGACAAAAAGTAAGAGTACAGTTCAAGTCTTTGGGTGGAAAAGGAGCATCCACCTTCTCAAATATTGGATAGAGAAGTTAATAGAAGAATGAAAATAAGTCAAGCCATTGCTCATGTTTCATATGCTGCTCTTACAAATGAGTCTTCAAATGTCAGGGAGACTTAAATCGCAAGTTTGGGTTGAAACCATGAAGAAGGAAATGAGTTCTATTGAGAGAAATAAAACTTGGATGTTGGTGGATAGGCCAAAATGGAAGAAAGTCATTGACACCAAATGGATCTTCAAAACCAAATATAATGAAGTTTGTAAAATTACTGCACACAAGGCTAGACTTGTAGCAAGAGGTTTTCTTCAAAATAAGCATGTTGATTAGGATGAGGTTTTTGTTGACGTTGTTGGATTTGAGACTATTAATCTTATGGTCTTCCTTGCTACTCATAAATGTATGAAAATCTATCAAATGGATGTTAATTCTTCATTTATTAATGGAAAATTAGAAAAGGAGATTTATATTTATCAACCTGAAGGTTTTGAGATTCAAGGATAAGAAAACAAGGTGTGTAAGTTGAATAAAGCTCTATATGGCTTGAAGCAAGCTCCAAGAGCTTGGCTTCATAGAATTAATGAATTTTTTTCTCAAGAATGGCTATAGGAGTTGTATTCTCTAGCATACCTTGTACTTTAAGCATGAACATTTTGATTTCATCATTATTTCACTCTATG
Source organism: Gnetum montanum (assembly GCA_015680685.1). NCBI lineage: Eukaryota > Viridiplantae > Streptophyta > Gnetopsida > Gnetales > Gnetaceae > Gnetum > Gnetum montanum. The sequence goes on from MNCI01035466.1 coordinate 154,445, forward strand.
TTGATGACTTGATTTTTATGGTTATGTTTGAAAAATTAAATGAGCAATTCAGGAATGATATGAAAGGTGAGTTTGGGATGAAGGATTTGGGAGTCCTTAAATATTTTTTAGGAATCCAAATTGATTAAGAAGAAGGTTGTTTGAAGATGCATCAGTCAAAGTATGCATAGGCCATGATTGAAAAGAATGGGCTAGAGGAAGCCAAGATTGCTACAACTTAATTTTTTCAAAATATGAAGCTTTCAAAGATAGATGATACTCCATTGATTGATCCTTTCTTATACAAAGGTATGAATGGTTCATTAAGATGTTTGTGTAATATAGGCTTGATTTGAAATATGAAACTTCATTTTTATAAAGGTTTATGCAAGAGTTAAGGAAGTCACATCTTAATGCCTTGAAGCATCTTTTGAGGAATGTTAAAAGAAAAATTTATTTTGGAATTAAGGTCATTAATGGAGATGGAAATCTTGATGTTTATTCTAATGCTGATTAGGGAGAATATGTAGATGATCGTATGTAAAATTTTGGATGCTTTATTTTTGATCATTCTAATCCTATTTATTGTAAGACAAAGAAACAAACTTGTGTGAGCCTATCATCATGTGAGGAAAAATTATGGATAAATGTGTTTTGCAAGTTTTATGGTTAAAAAATTTATTTTCTTAGTTGGGTTTTAAAATTGAGCTTCCAATTTCTATGTTGATGGATAATACAGTAGCAAGTCTATTGTCCAAGAAGCATATAATTCATAAGAAGAGCAAGAACATTGACATCAAATACTACTTTATTAAGCATGAAGTGAAAAAGGGCATAATTAAGCCCACACATGTTCAAAGCAATGATCAATTAGATGATTTACTAACTAATCCATTATAGGCTTATTGAATTAACTATCTTTTAAGCATAATTGATATGTGCAAAGTAGATGATGAGAAGAAATATCTTCAAGTTTCTAATTCCACTATTCTCAAACCAATTTCAATACAAAAGGAGGGAATGTTAAGTATTGTGTAGTGTAGAAATTGTTGTCTCCTACTTTGAATAATTTTTTTTAAAAAAGGCTGTTATGGTTAGAAACTTTTTTGTTAATTAAAATTCTTTATCATGTAGTTTTTTTAAATAATTTTTCAGTAAGAATTTAGTTATGATGAGTTTAACTCAATCATGTTGAGTTTAACTCCTAGTTGAATTTGTTTTTTATAAAAGTAGTTAGAAGAGCTGCCTTATGATGTAGAAAAAAAGCTTGATGTAAGGTTTTTTTTAAATAATAGAAGAAGTTATTAGTTCTCAAATTTCTCAAGTTTTATTGTAGTTTTAATTTTTTCATAGTGAATTTTACAATGATTTAACTTTTATAATTTAGTTTCTTAATTTCTTATCTTATTCACTACACTCATTCTAACATGTTTATATTTTAAAATTTGATAAAAAATATGAATATTTTGATTAATTTTTGACATGTTATTATTCCATTTTCTTGCTTGCTATGCTATATTAAATATGTGACATAGATGAGTGCTTACTATTTGAAGCTCATGGATAATTTAATTGTTATTGTTATATCAAAGAGAAAAGCTAATTTTCATCAAGTAGTGTTTGTTTAGTTTCTAGCTAGTAAGGCTTGGCTATTGTGTTGTAAGGACTAGGACTTTTGCTAATATAATAGATATGTTTGGATATGTATATTTATATCTATTTTCTATTATTTTGATGTCTTTGTTGATTAGGCATTGGTCAAAGGCTCGTAGAAGGCTATGTTAACTTCCTAATTGGCTTAGTTTTAAAAAAATCTAATTTTAATTTTTTTATATTTTATGATATATAAGTGCATCAATTTCATTGATGCCTAGCAATAAGGACTAATTACTTTGTTAAGTTTGTTTTATTGTAGGACACCATGGGATTGGCAAACAATGATAAAGATATTGATTAGGATTAAGAACTTCAACATATTCTAAAGAAAACTACATCGATCCACATCATCCAAATTGATTAGGATGGATCTAAATCATATAAATTTCTACAACATTTATGATAAAGATCGATATCATCTGATATAAGGAAGCCACACCTCATAATTGAATTAGCACATAGATCTATATTGTAGGCATGATACAAATTGACCATAGAAGGATATTGTTGGCATGATATAGATCAATACCATTGTAGAACTATATTGATCCCTATATATTTCCTTAATGAATATCGATATGTCTAATTTATGACATTTTCCTAATTATGATGTAAGCTCTTCAAATATAAATGAAAGATCTCGACACCTAATAGAGGAGGCAATACCTAGGAGAATCCACATTGAATCAGAATCTAATTCTTAATTTTATTGAAAACAATTGTCAAGTGAAGATTCATTGAGCCTTGTGGAAACTATAGATCATTAGAGTCCATTGGTAGGGTATCAAGGTTACTACACTATGGAAGTAGCCAGATAGAGTCATAGGTTGGATGACATCTCCCTTGTAATCTTCACAATTTACATATGGACTCTATGGTTTTAATTTGATTTAATCATTGATTCTCACTCTTGAAGTTAAGATTAGAAGTTAGGATGATGATTTATAATTTTAGTTATTAGTGATAGTCTTAAGGGGGGGATTTGATTGGATTTGAACTTAATTATTTTTTATCTTGATGATTTCTTTAATTTTGGACCATTCCTCCATGGATACAACTTGCAAGTTAGTCATAGAAGAGGTGACATTTCTATAATAGTCCCATCATCCTCTAATACCCAAAATTTAGAGCTTCATAACTTCCTTACCATAACTTCAATTTCTATGATTCTTGAAACCTTTTATTCATGGAGTGACCAATGTAGTTATGGGAGAGAGTGCTACATGTAGTTTGTATGATTTGCACTAAATTTTTCTAACACCTAGATGAACATACCAAGGATAAGAACAATAAGAATTGATTACATTTTTAATTAAATTACCAAATAAAGGCTAATGAACTTAATAGTTCATCCTAATTAATCATTTAACCATACAATAAATAAGAGATTAACAATTGTGAGAGGTCATAAAGAATAAAAAATTTAGGAGAATACAAAAATCAAGAATTTTTTTTTCAAAATTTTTGTAACTTTGAAATCTTAATAAGAGCCAAAAAGTAATAACAAGGATGAATTTTGATTAAATCTAAGAGCTTGAGAAAGGATTATGAACTGTGAAGGACTTATTTGAAATCCTTAGGTAATCATAAATAAATTATTTATGATTGCAAATGGCTTCAAAATAACCTACAACATAAGGATCCTTACAACAAAGGGATATGAGACCTAAAGAAATAGAAAAAGTTGGAGAGAAAACTTCACAAGTTGAGAAAGAAGCTTAGTCTTGCAATATCTAGTAGCACACACCTATCATGGGGCAATCTACACAAGGTCAAGTTGATGCACCACCTAATCAAGAGTAAGAATAACACTTTGAGCTATTAAATGAGTGCCTTCAAGCCATAAAAGAGAAATTGATCATGTCCATGGTCATAGTAGAACTAAACTTTAAATTGTTCATGAAGTTCACCCTACTAATGTCCAAGAGTAACTCCAAGCCTCTCCTCTTTTGCCCACACTCTCATGTAATAGTAAATAATATCTAGGGGAAGTATATTAACAAGATGATCCCATCATCAAGATTGAAGGGACCATAATGCCATGTTTAGTTGAGGGAATAACTAAGTTACTTAATCTCCTCAATGTCAGAGGTAACATAGCCCAAATCTCCATTAGGTCTAACATAGAAGTAAGGAAGTTATGATTAGAGAGGGGCTATGGAACAAGTGAAAAGAAATATAGTGGATTGTCCATAGAAGAGAAGATATATTTCAAGATTGGAACTTATCATATCTTTTCAAGTAAAAGATTAAACAAATTTTTCACCTATGCTACTAGAGTAAGTACCATCCTCATGGGAAATTCTAGGCTAATATGGCTCATCTATTATTTTTGGAAATGTAGAGGAGGTTTGAAGTAAAGAAGGTAGGGAAACTCACCTTACCATTTCCATGCCTTATCATAAGACTTTGCAAACAAGTAGGAATTTTGGGCTACATAAATGATGTCCTTTGTAAAGACCAAAATGCTTCTTATGCCAAAATCTCAAAAGTAGTGTCATATAAGAAGGATGAAGTAGTGAAACTAGCTAGCATTAAGGAAGAAACTAAGTATACACTAGTAGGAAATGTTCCAACCATGGGACCAGAGCAAGAAAGACCTGGTGGATCAACACTAGCTATTGATAGACCAAGGCTAAGTGCTTCACCAGCATAGCAAGATTATTATCCTCTATGATCCACTTACAATAAATAGCCAAAATAATGAGCTATGGAAGTAAAGAGATCTCTAGCATGTATTAGATGTAAGATAATTGAAACAAACTTGTAGTGTCAATAGGATTCACTAGAGGTTAAATCTCTTTACAAGAAGCAGAGATTTAAGACTAGACATAATAGATATCTAGGAATGCTACATCCTTATAAGTGATACTAGAAATATGAGAAGTACTCATAGTAGTGGTGATGAAACATCATGATGTAGCAAGATCAGTTGAAATCATCATAGATCATATCAAGGAGTATTTTAATGTTCTTGTTATGCCACTAGCCGATATGACTAGAGTAGGAGATGTTGAAGCCATAGCTGGATCCCACAAGAGTACAAAGAAACTCTAGATTAAAATATGTAGACTAGACAAGTGATGAAAAAATATTTTTGATATTCCTAGTGATATTACTATAGTGTAGTTTGAATTAATTTCAACTAAGAGTAAGATGATCATAATAGAAACTAGAGATGAACATATAGAAAATGAAGCATAGAGGATACAAGTAGAATTGGCTTGAAAGTAGAATGACAAGACCCCACACAACACATTGCACCTAATCTACTAGAATATTTTAGGAATGAATAAATGGACCAATTGATGGCCAAATATGCTCAAATAAAAATGAAGAAAAAAAGATAACATGAAATGCCTTAGTAGAAGAATCACAAATCTATGCTTATGTTAAAGACTTGACTACATTAGAAGAAGAAAATAAAAGAATTTCTATTGAAATATGAGGTTGATTGACATTGAGAAAAAAAAACATGTACTAGAAGAAAATCTTTATCAGCTGAAGGAGACATTTTCTAGTATTAAACTTGACATGAGAAAATATAGTAGAGAGAACAAGACCTTGTCAATGGAAGTAGTGCATAAAATATGAAAAAATTCAACTATTGAAATAAACATGTGATAGAATGAGGTTAAGAAACATGAATGGTTGAAAGAGCATTTTAGGGATTAATTAGACATGTACAAGAAAATAAAGGAGAAAGAAATCCAGATGGCCAAAGATATGATTAGCTCAATCACAACACAAATTCTTGACTGATAGCCAATCTTGGATAGTATTGCCCATGTCCACCATGCTGAAATAAAAAATAAAGACTTGTAGATAGAAAATATGATAGAGTACATGGGATTAGCAATTATTTGATATGCTAATCTAGCCATGTTAATAGTGACTAGTCCTAGAATAGAATAAGAGCTGTAAGTGTCCATAGTTTATGCACTATATGAAAAGGAGTTCGTAGATAGAAAAGATGCATAGTAAAAGCTTTACATTGAAAACTTTGAGTTTCAAGTTGTCAAAGCTAGCTACTAGGATCAACAATATGTAGCAACAAATCTAACTAGGAGAATGACAAATTACCAAGAATTAAGAAATAAAGCTAGAGCATTTAAAGAAGAATGGCGGTAGTTCGTTGCTTGGTATGTCAAAGACAATAAAATGTTTTCATAGTTGCCATGCCCATGGGAAGTACTGATTCTAGAAAATAGTGTTGAATTCACTTGGATGATACAAGATCCAATATTAGAGGAAGAAAAGCTTTGGAAACTACTCAATAGATACTAATTCCAAAAGCCCAAGGACAAAGGAAAGAAGCTAATGGAAAAATCATCACCATTTAGAACATAAGACTACATTGAGCTTTTATGTTTTATTTTTCTTATTTTATTTTATCTTGTAATATGTGTCAATCATGCAATGCATGATAATTTTATAAATATTATTTAAACCATAATGTAGAATTCATAGGAAAGTCAGTCATGTATATAAGTCATCATGTTAAAGTCAATATATGATCCCATAATTTTGTAAGAAACTCTATTCTCCTTTTGTTTTAACTTGAGGATAAGTTTTTAGTTAGTCATGAAGGTATGATAAAACCTTTATATCAATCAACTATAATATTGTAGCTCTACATACATCATCATTGATGCATTGTAGTTGGTCTTGATCATGCCTATAAATACAAATCCACTTTCATGTCAAAATAAATAATTTTCTCCAACACTTAGCTAGATTCTTGTAGTTTGTTTTCATAACTTAGACTTAGAGTTAGAGTGAATGCTTTCAATGTGATAACTAATAGTTGTATAGAGTCTTTATTTGAGTGGATTTTTCTTAAACAAAATTCATGAATGATAATAAAGATTGAGATTATTTCTTACCATTGCGGCACATCAATTAGTTAAATTTCACTCTTATTTTGTAGCTTCTTTACTTTCATCATGTCATTCACAATTTCTAAGTACTTTACTTTTTAAATGTATTTTAGTAAGATAATTTAATTATAACTATTTTTGAGTATAAAGTGTAATCGTTTGGTAATCCAGTAGTGACTTCATTTGATTCGCTCAATAGTGAATTCACTTGGTAATCGTAGTAATGGTTACATAAGCCTAGGATGTGTATAGTAAGCTAGGAATGCATACTCATTGCTCATAGGATAGAATAGTTTTATACTCTCATGACACTTAGACTTAGATTTTATCATTACATTTCCATCATGTTTACACTTAGTTTTAGTTTGAGCCAGATAACATAAACATATCATATACCTCACTAATAATTAAATCAACAACTTGCACTTCACTAACTCTATGTGAGAAGACAAAAATTGTGAATAGAACATCAACTATAAGTAAATTTACATAGTCCATTCATGAATTATGATCAAGTCACACATGAACACTCATGACTTATATGATTGAGTGTTGAAGTACCCAGCCAATCATTATCTATGTTTCAATTAGTTTAGTAATGAGTAGTGTGTGTTCCCTACATCCAACCATATGAATCACTAGATTGTACATGTGATTTGGTCAAATTCCATGGACTTGATTCACCTAAGTGGCTGATATTCATAAACGGTGAAAGTTGTAATTTTTATTCATTGTCTTACTAATTAACACTTGTGTTATTCTCTATGTACAGTTAAGTGTAGTTGAGGCATAAGATATTTATTTTTATCCTCTTTATTATTTTCTTTACTTGCTAAAAGATTAAGTAAAAAAATATTTAATATTTTAATTGATTAATTAAAAACTTCATTAACTAACTATCCTAACATAGAGTATCTGTTCCCACTTTTCGTACATATCCTAAATGTATATTACATTTGCCGAGTTAGCAAGTATAGACTACTAAGTATACAAACTGTCCACTACTACAATTATTAAGCATTAATATATTCTGCTTGAAGTAGTCATACTTATATTACTTATAAAAAATAATATTAATTACTTAATAACAAAAAAGTAAATTTTTGGAAAGGAAAGTTATGCTAGTACAAGTGCTACAATGGATAGAAGAAATCTCGATTTTATTTCTACTCATGAAAATGTGTCTAGGTATAGATGCACTCAAATAAAATGTCATATAATCACTTGAATCTACATTGTAAGCACTAAGAGAAAAAATATTATAACTTCTATAAAATGAAACTATAAGAGTTTAGCTAAGGAAATGACCAAAATATGCTATAAATGCAAGAGGTATGGGCATTCATATAAGCAACACTTGTGCTAGCATCAATGTACCTACATTAATGCATCCTAATATACATCAATGAGGCTACATTAACACAAGTTGTCTTATTGATGTTTCATCATACCCCCACAATTGACAAAAAACATCTCCTCAAGTGAATAAAAATGGAATCAAGTTTCTTACAAAATTTATGGAAGTATGAAAGTTTATTGACTAACTAACTAACTAAGTAGCTAACTCCAATTGACTCTAAGTGCCATATTGTATGGATTATAGAAATTAGTACAATTTATAACAAAAATTGGATTCTTAGACAAAAATTTGTAAGAGCTTGTTGAATAGATGGAGGTGGAATGAAGTCTTCACATAGTTCCTGGAGGTGGAGGTTCTTGTGGCTCTAATGGTTCTTCATCATGTCTTAGTGTTGCTGGAGATTGAGGTTGCCATGATATAGTTGCTGGAAACTTGAAGATATTCAAGAGTGCCTTTATTTTCTTCTGTTTGCTTCATGGATCACATATGGTCTAGGACACTTTGCCAAGATTATCTAGTTCTAAGATGTCCCATGGGCATGACAGTGAAGGAAACTTTTTCTTCATGTTGATGAACTAGGTTAAGAATGTTTTACATTTAACGTTGAACATTTTGACAAGGCTTTGTAGCTTATGATAGTTATTCATCCTCCTCGCTAGGTTCTCAATAATAGTTCAGTAATTTGTGAATTTTCATCTCAGAACTTCAAGCTTCATGTTGGCTATCTCCAAATTTTATTTTGTATCTTTTTGGAGCTTGAACTCTGTCTCATAGAAGAGGTAGAAGCTAGTGATCTACGTTTTCAATTTGTTTCTTGGCCTCCCTACTATTAGGATTGGTAGGTTTACATAATAGAGGTTGACAAGCTCCATGTATTCAATCATCTCTTTGATTTACAACTCTTTAAGATGGATTTAAACTTGATCGTATGCATTCAATTTATCAAAGATGGAATAACATGCATTGCCTCTTTTCTAGAGCTTCTAGATCATCCTATCTACATTTGCCATGGTTAATTTGATTTCCTTTTCATTGACATCTTTGAGTAGTATAACTTGGTCACTATAGTGATTCTTTACCTTTTCAAATTTTAGGGTCTCATTTTTCTAGATGAAATTATGAATTGCAATTCTTTAGTGAAGGGCACAAAATTCCTCTATTAAGAGATTTTGATTTTTAGTAGCCAATCCCCTCTGATCTAAGTTTACCTTGAAAAGTTGGTCTTGTTTCTAGTAGATATATTTGACCATTTGATCCATTTTTTTGCTTAGCATTCCATAGGAGATGATTATCCCTTTTGAGGATCATGTTCTCATTGTGAACCTACAAAAAGTCCTTGTCAATGTTGTTTGCCATTACTTTTGACATAGATGCATCGAAGATCATCATTTCCTTAGCAATCTTAGCCTCTTGATACTTCTATTAGAGTGATTAAAAAGTTTCATCTCATGTTAGCTCAAGCCAAAGAATGATCACAATTCTATAACCTTGGTGGAAAACTATTGATTGGTAGTGGTGGCCTTCTTGAGTTGTGCATTAGTGATAAACAACTTGCTTCTTTTCTTTAATAGCTATGACTAGTTTGCTTTGATATCATCTAGGAGATAGAAACTCTCTAGAGGTAGTTGCCCAACTACCACTAGTCATTCCAACACCTCTTCATTTTATGTAGCACTCATCTAGTCACTTCCTCATCTTGTTGATGCATGGATTCTAGCCATGGTAGGAATGTCTAGTACCAATGTAGTTGGAGCATTAAAGAGTTCTATAAATATATTTTCCATAACCTTTGTTTCTATCTCCTAGTCCTTGTTTGACATGACTAGGACCATTGGCTCTTATCTCTCCTCAAACATGATATAGAAGGTTGTTGCATTACCTAAAATTTTAGAAAATGGTTGCTTGGGAATGGACACAATGACCTATCTAGCATTTGGATTAGATCTAATAGGTTCTTGGTTTCTTTGTGCAGAGAGTAGTGACATTATCTTATTGTCCAGCTAGCTAATGGTCCTTGTGACCTCATTTAGATGGCTCATGGTTGGATAGTATATGGATGATTTCTTACCATCTCTAGATTCTTGTTGTTACTATAGCTATTGATTTCAAAGTTACCTAAGGTGGTCAGTAATTGTAAGCATCTTTGGTGTTGTTTCTAGTGCTGTAGGTGATGGTGGTGATCATTTCTTCTCTTATTAAAGCTTTACAGTAGCCTTATCTTTCATCATCTCTTGTTATGATGCAGCAAAAGCATGACGAATAACAGGCTATTTTTATTATTTTGCATAATTTTCTAATTAAGCATGGAAATAGGAGTGTTTTTCTACTCTTCTCATTTTCCTTGAAATGCTTTTCTATTTCAAGGAAGATAAGCTAGGGTAGGTTGATGGGGAATTTTTCACTTAGAGCCACACATGCCCTAGCAAGGAAGGCTATCATCTTACTTGGGCTTATATTTGAATTAAGGTGATAGGATTTGATCTTGAAGTTAGATCTTTCTATTTTTATTAGGACAATGTACATCTATGATTCATTTCATAGCATTTTTGGATCCATTCTTTACTTCAAGGTCCACCTGCATTGAGATCTCTATAGGCTTCACTATTACACAAATTAAGGGCTTTCCTTGTGACTTTAATCAAGTAGGAGATGATGATGTCTTTGATTTTTATCAATGAATATTTTTTTTGGTTGTTCCAAAATAGGTAATTTTTCCCCATGTATCATTCTCCACTATTGGAAAGAGTAAGCCATAGAGGACACTCCTGCAATTATGTCCTAATCTCTTCTGGAAAAAACTCTAAGAAGGATCCAAAGTTTAACTCTATAAGATAGAAATTTGGACCTCCTTGGTTTAGATCTTTTCTAGGAAGGCTTGAGTGAGTGTAACCTCTAAGGTAGATCTTGGTCTTGGAGCCACATCTTACTTGGATTGGCTCATTTCTATAATAGAAAATTGTCTAATAGATTGCTTCTTGGGCTCTTCTTGAAGAGGCTTGGTAGCATGCATAACCTTAGGTGCTTGCTTCTAGGGTTATTTTTGGCCCCTTCCTCCTTAGGGTTACTTCTCCCTAGGCCACGATGAACCTATTGCTTGTAGTCCTCTCTTTGATGCCATCTACAATCATAAACATAACCCATGATTAGCTCTTAGGCACATCCTTTATTCCCTTTTGATATATTCCTTTGTTAGATGAGGTTATGTTAATTCCTTAGATGTTAGGATTTTATCATTAAGTTCTTGTTTTATGATTATAGACTTGTGATATTTTATTATTATTATTTGATTTATGTTCTAATGGAGGTTATTGTTGATATTAAATTTTTGTTATTATTATTTTAATATCTTGTTCATAAAGAGTTAGAAAAAATTTGAAACTTTTTCATCAAAACCTAAGGTTTGATGCTTCCATGACATAAAGTATACCTTAGGTAGCTTGAGGATTGAAAAGTGGGTGAAATCAGGTAAATAGTTTAGAAGTTATGGTGCTTGGAAGACTCTTTGGCTCTGAAAAATGGAAAAAATTCCTCTAGCATTATGATTGAAAATGAAATTAACTTTCAAAAAATACAATGAATGAAAATTTATTCCATGGAAAAAATTGAATGGATGAAAATCTATTATTTTGTTTAATTATGCTAAAAAATTTGGAAATTTATTCCATGTAGCTATCAATGTTATGATTGATTAAAAAAAAGGTCAAATTTTGTCCTTGTATTAGGTTATCTACTAATATTCTATTAATTTTCTAATGGTATCAAGTAGTGAGTTTTGAAAAATAGACACTATATAATGTTTCCATTATCCAAAGGTTGTGCTTTAGGTATATTGAACTTATTTATCACCTATTTTTGCATAAACCAAGCTATAATGATAGATGTTCAATTAGATATAGTTGTAGCTTTAGCCCATTTGGTGTAGTAGCTAATGGTAACTATGATGTAGGCCTTCCCATTTAACATGGGAGTGATAGATCCCATGAAGTTAATTTTCCAAAGGTTGAAAGGATCAAGCGATTAGATCTACTACTGGAATCATTCCATTCATATGGTAATTCCTCCATCTCATTGACTTGCTCACTTGAATGGAAGAGATGGTGAGCATTTAGATCATTGGCCAAAACTATCCTATCATGAGGATCTTTGTAGTTGTTCTCCTTCTTGCATAGTGGCCTCTACAAGGATCTTCATAAGCATCATGGAGGATTCATAATTGATTTGTATTAGGTACATACAATCATAATAGACCATCAACATAAACCTTGTAAAGGTTTCTTTGGATCTCTATGTAATGTTTGACTTGGTGAAGAAACTATTGTTTCTTCTTATAATCCCATTTTATGGGAGTCTCCTATGTGAGAAGATATGAGAGGAACTTATCATACCAATTAGTAAAATTTGGTCCTTGAACTTCATTGGACTTAGCAAAGAGGAGTTCATCTTGAAATTAATTAGGTAATAGTTCTTCATCCTCCTTGCTATTACATCTTAACCAAGATAAATGATCAGTAACTACATTCTTGGTTTCTTTTCTGTCCACCATGGTAAGGTTAAATTCCTATAAAATTAGTAGTCATTATATAATATGGGGGATAAATGTTGGCTTATTTATTAGAAAGCAGATTGCATTGTGGTTGATGTGCATAAAAATAGGATGTCTAAGAACATAGTGCTTCAATTTTTTTCAAGGCATACACCATTGCCATGCATTCATTTTTAGTGGTGGTGTAGCTAAGTTATGCACCCATAATGCTTCTATTTGCATAATGGATATAGTATGGAAATTTTTAATCATCCATTTGTGTGAGAAACACTTCCAAAATATAGTTAGATGCACCTATCATTATATGAAATAGTCTAGATCAATTTGGGGCATGTAGAATTGGATTTTCTATGAGCTTTTACTTTAAGTACTAGAATGATTGTTCATATTCCTTGGTACATTTGAAGGCTACATCTTTATTTGTAAGCTCTAATAGCTATTTGAAAATTTTAGAGAAATTTTCTATAAAGTACTTGTAGTAACCAATATAGTTAAGGAATGACCTCATATCTTTTATAGTTTGAGGTTACCTTGTTATTCCTTGGATGAACCTTATTTTTTTAGGATCTACCTCCATCCCCTTTTCTAAAATTTGGGGCTCCAAGACAATGCCATCTTGGACCATCAAGTGGCTTTTCTACCAGTTGATTTGTAGGTTTGTTTCCACATATCATTTTAGAACCTACTCTAGATGGTTTAATGCTTGTCCAAAGTTGGTACCATAGGTGGAGAAGTCATCCATAAGAACTTTCAAACTACTACTAATTTGTTGTTAGAAGATGCTAAGTACTAGGAATTGGAAAGTTTTAGGTGCATTACAAAGGCCAAAGTGCATCATGGACTTATGTAATTTATCTTGGCTTGGTCTTCTACTATGATTTAAATTTTATTATAGTCGCTATAACCATCTAGAAAACTATATTAATTGTGCTTTGCAATTATATCTAGTACTTGGTTCATAAATGACAATGAAAAATAATCTTTAAATGTAGCCATATTTAATAGCTTGAAGTCTATGTAGACTTTTCATTTTTCTTTTTTTTTCAACACAATAATGAGTGGGATCACCCAACCATTGTATGTGATGAGACGCGATTTGCATGAGCCGCGATATTGTGTATGCAATATCGCAGCCGCCGCAATATCGTGTTGTCCCTTGCAATGTCATGTACGTGATGTTGCGGTCCGCCAAATCTATAAATAAGAGGCGACAATCCCTTTATTTGCCATCCTAAGATAGAAGTAGGGAAACTATGGCAAATTGATCACTCTAGAGATAGAATATTTTCCATGTGCCTACAGTAGGAGTCCCCAAGTAAACAGATCTTTATTCGAGCAACATTCTACCTGAACACAAGCTGTGTACGATAATAAAACGAGCTTTGTGGATAAACCTTGAGGTGCATGGAATAGGATTTATTACTTGTTATTTCTTACATGTTATTTCCTACCTATTATTTATTACCCTGTAGTAGCGCGATATGAGTATGACTTGATTACGAGCATTTACGGATGTGTACGGCTAATCAAGGAATCGGCTACTAATCACGATTAGATTCTCTCACCCTTAACTCCTAGAATATGGAATGAGTACGACTTGATTATGATCATCTAAGGATGTGTACGGCTAGTCAAGGAGTAGATGCTCATTATGCTTAGGCTAGTTAAGTGCCTTAGTACGACCACTTCGAGCATGTGCATTACGCGTGGTGATCCCAGTAACGATTAGCATTTGGTAGCCGCAGTTGCATAGTTCAGGGTGTGTATGGTAAGTGGAAAAAGATGCTGAAACTAGTTAATCCACTTGTATGATAGAATTTGTGTAAGTAGATCTAAGGCTGGAAGCACAACATATGAGAGACTCAATGAAGGAGAGTCAAGATACACTTTTGAAGGGCAAAGGTCCACACGTCCTTAGCGAAATAGGAGATGAGCAACCCCTTATAATAGGTTCTTTAGCAAATGATGTTCCCCCTCCTAACGATGATGAGGAGGTTGGGTATCAGAACCTATGATCAACGATACATAACCATGGTTCTAATGCTTGTGAACACCAACTGTTCACAGAGGGAACAACCAGTCATGATAAGGACGAGCACTTAGATCATCACCACGATCGGGGCCATAGTAGCTGAAGAGAAGGAAAGAAAAATTGTCATGGAGATGATTTCCCTTCTTCTTCCCCTTCTTCACATCACTCACCCTCTCCTTCCACATCTGGGTGCAGCCATCATGAACAAAATGGAGAGGATAAAGGTAAGAAAAACGAGAGACCTCAACGGGAAGGTCGAGAGAGAGGACAAGGGCAAGGATGTAGGGAGAGTAGGGAACAATGTAGACATCATAGGCATCATGAAAGAGATGATCATGATGAACCCTTACACACAACCTGAAGTATGATTGACATAATGAAGGCAGTTAGGATTCCCACAAGGCATTTAAAAGATAGTCGGATCAAATGTTTGGACATGAATAATATCCCACGATTTGAAGGGGGATACAACTCTGATCCAAAAAATCATTTACAGGCATTCCACAATGCCTGTGCCTTGCAAATATAGAAAATGAGTGGAAAAAACTTAAGTTGTTCCCAAGGATACTCACCAAAGAAGCAAAGAGTTGGTATCGATTCTTAGAAATGAAAACCATCAGGAGGTGGAGTACGATGCTAGAATTATTCAACGAAAAGTATCAAAAGTACTCTAGAGTGTCCAATTTGCATAAGTAGATCCAAGGCTAGAAGCAAGGTACATATGAACCCTTGGATGCTGCCATGGCCCGCTACTACACATTGTTACATCGTTACCCGGGCCATGGATACGCTCAGCGGGATCAACTTCGCCACATCATGGATGGGCTAAGGCAAGAAACTAGAAGAACCCTTGGGACTTACGCCCAAGGGAGACTCTCATAACTTAGAGTCCATGAAGTTCATCATTTGTTGGAATAGGTAGCAAAAGAAGAAGGTGAGCTACGAAAAAGGGAAAGTGCGGAAGAGTACAACCATGATCCCTCTCTTCGAAAGAAGGGAGTGAAATTTTGTGATGAAGAGGATAAGTCACCAATCGAAGAGTTGGTGAATAGAAAGACCTTGCCACTTCAAAAGCTCACAACAGAAATAGCAGCTAAGGTAGATGATGTATGGAGTTCCTTAGACTCTAAGATTGAAACTGTCTTAAAAATTGTAGAAGAGTCTAAGGTAGAACAAAGTAGTGACAAAGGTAAGACAAAGTGAAGAGATTTAGGCCCTACACATAACAAGGGTAAGGGGAAAATAACTAACTCTGATGTGGTTGTGGAATCAGACACAGATAATGACGGTGGATGTGAGATCTACCACTATGACCATCCTAAGGGATGTTGTGCAATTATTTCACATCTACAAGAGTCTAAGGTGTATGCACTTAATCTAAGACTCAACCAATGGCAAACACCCCGAAGGTTACCTTATCCACAAGGTAACCCAAGGTAGTTCCACCAACCACCAACATATTATCCAAGTGGAACTCCACCACATCCCATCAGATAGCATCAGCAGTGGCAATACCCAGAGTCATGGGGGATGCCATCGCTGAAACATTAGTACCCTTACCGGAAGGCTGACCCTTATGGATATTATGTGCAGCAGCCAATTTTTCCAAGTGACTCTATGAGTCAGACCACCTCCAACCATCACTACCAAGTTTGGGAGTACTTCAAAAGAACTCCTTCTCCTCCAGGAGACACTCCATACCCACACCATCCTCTAAATCCATTTGAACCTCTTCCACTAGTAGTAGTTCCCATAACACCTCCTACTCCAACAATGCAAGGGGAACTTCTTCCTCAACCACAGCAACATCATGCTGTGAGAGCTATAAATATTCAACTCGTTGTTGGTTCTGACAAATGTAAAAAGTGAAGACCTTTCTTCAAAACCAAAAGCCTGGACAAACTCTTGCAACAACAAGTGGTTGAGCCCATGTACACTCCTCCACCATCTAACACTTCGAAGCACCCTTCACTCCAACAGAGCTTAACGCATACGGTTATGTTAACGCATACCGTAATTGACTGGATCAAGGTAGGTCACCTTCCCAAGAAACTCACTGACCCTGGAAGTCCCTTAATCTATTTACAAATCACCAGAAATAAACCACATAGGGCTCTTCTTGACTCAGGTTATAGAGTCAACTTAATATCACAAGAGATGTATCATGCCTGGAACTTGCCCCAACTTAAGAAGAGCAATATTCAACTAGAGCTGGCAGACCAGTCCATCACCATTCCCTTGGGATAGGTGAAGGACATCATTATCACTATGTGTGGTTGGTCCTACCTAGCTAATTTTCTGGTGATTGAAGTCAACAACAACGAAGGGGACTTCCCAATTATAATGGGAAGGGCATGGCTAAGTATAGTAGATGCATGCCTTAGGATCTGTGATCTTTCCTTGGAAATATCTAAGATAAACATTTGTGGAAAGATCAAGAAGAGGAAAGTTCCATGCATCACATACAATGATTCATCGGGTGATGACATGGAGGAAATGCCTCCATGTAATAGGTGTGCTCTTGAAACTTTAAAATAAAGATGCCTATATGTAGAAACCACACACGTAGTAGATACCCCGTGGTTGACAGCTACTCGAAGGAGTAAACCAATATGCATGGAACAAACTGAAGAAACCCATGCCAACAATGAAGGCATAGACACATTGGAATATGAGTGTCACCAACTTCAATCCCTTAATCTAAGATCATCAATTGGGAGAAGTTGGACACTTCTTAGAAATTCAAACGGGCACTCATTATTTCAGATCTCTCCCTTTCCACTTAGTCATGGGGGAGATGGCCACCTATGCTAATCATATGGGGCCCTTAGTTCTTTTTTGATTTTTCTTTTACACGTTTTTGTTTTAAAACATTTTTGTCTTACACATTTTTATTTTACAAATTTCTTTAACTTTTCTTGTTTTTGTTTTACAACATTGTTATACTTTTTTCATTGTGTGTGTGTGTGTGTGTGTGTGTGTGTGCGTGTGTGTGTGTGTGTTCCACCATGTAAGTTTGTCACCCTATAAGTATTCAGAATGATGGTATGAACTATTTTTCATATTAATTGCTAATGTTTGATTTTTACCTTTAAGTGACAATGTTGATACTAAGGTATGTTCTTTTGATATGACAGGCAATGAGTTCACTTCATCCATCCATCCACAACACTCTATGGTCTCTCTCGGCTTAATAATGTACAGTCCTCTTCTTAATAAGAACTTAAAAGAATCGATGACTGGGTATTTCTCAAACTAAGGAAGGACTCAAGGATTGCAAAGGGTGTGACTTCAAGGGAACTTGATGCTTTTGTGTTAGTCATTCTCTTGGGTGCTTGGATGTTTTTTTCTTGAGTTTTCTTNAATAATGTACAGTCCTCTTCTTAATAAGAACTTAAAAGAATCGATGACTGGGTATTTCTCAAACTAAGGAAGGACTCAAGGATTGCAAAGGGTGTGACTTCAAGGGAACTTGATGCTTTTGTGTTAGTCATTCTCTTGGGTGCTTGGATGTTTTTTTCTTGAGTTTTCTTTCCATTTCGATGTTACCCAATTATCAAAAGATGAGTCAATAAAAATAAAAAGTCTTTGCATGGTGTGGTTCTCACACATAAAAACATAAAAAAAAAAGCAAAGTGAGAATTCAAAGCACACCACTTAGACGAACTAAACTTGGGCTACAAGCACTGGTTATGGAACCAAAAATGTTCCCTCTAGCTAAGGCCCTTTTTGCTTCCCATTCTCTCCTTTGTTTTGACGGAATGGTGGTGGCTCTTTGGAGATGCATCCTTGTTATTCAAGTGGATGGTTCAGCCAAATGCATTGATGCGAAGTCACTGGATGTGGTTGGTTTGAGGCCAGAGTTGGAATGAGAATTGCTAAGTCACATTAATCATGAACTACACAAGGGGCTGTACACCACCTTGTTCTTGAGATTCCATTCCATTCTCTTCTTCTCATCCTTCTCTCCATTATTCACCTCATTGCTGGTTGTATCATTAGTGTATATATTTTGGTTGATGCATTGTTTTCTTTTCGGTAAATGCTTGTAGTTAAGACCTTAACTCTTGTTCCAAATAACATTCCCGGAGCCTACAGACTCTTTGAATGTGGGTTTGTCAAGGCATTAAAGGCATGAGCCTACTTTGGGGAGGACCCACTGACATTCCTATTTGGGGCATTAGTTAAATTATTTTCCTTAACATTTTGTAATTAATTTTATTTTTTTCATTACCATCTTGACATCCATTTCATTGATGTTTTCAGTTGTCCTTTTTTATCTATCTTTCTTACTCCTTTCCTTTTTTCATTCTAACGCTACTGAAGGTTCATGATTAGTCATGGGGGTACGGGGCTTGCTTTTTCGATTTTCTCCTAGCCCTGAATTTTTTGATTTTCTTCCTAACCCCTACACCTTCGGTAGTCATCATTAATATATCCCTAGATCTGTATTAGCCATACCACAACCTAGCCAATGAACTTACACTAAAGAAAGGTATCAATTACATGATGATTCATTTACCCTTGCTAATATAAGATTGTGTTGTGTGTGCAGATGGTGATCATACAACAACAGATTGGATCTGGAGAAAATACTTGGAATGGAACCATGCTGGAAGTAGCTATGCAAGGAGCAAGATCGATGAAGTGCTTACCGATGAACAATGGAAGGCAAAATCTTGGTGTTGGTAGCAGCAACACTTCTTTCTCTCTCTCTTTCTTTCTCAGCTACCAATAAAGGCCTGATGTCATTGCATTAAGGTGTTCACCCTTGTTTTCATGAACACCAGTTTTGTCAAGTCTTGTAATGATGATCCATTCACATATCATCCCATTAGTTCCATTGCCCTCAATAATTCCATACCTTCCTGATATTATTGTAAGGAACTCGAGGACAAGTTTTCATTCAGTCATGGAGGTATGATGAGATGCGATTCGCATGAGCCACGATATCACGGTCCATCACCAAATCTATAAATAAGAGGTGGCACTCCCATTATTTCCCATCCCAGGCTAGAAGTAGGGAAACTCTGGCAGATTTATCACTCCAGAGATAGAATATTTTCCATGTGCCCACAGTAGGAGTCCCCAAGTGAATAGATATTTATTTGAGAAACATTGTACCTGAACACAAGTTGTGTACAGAAATAAAGATGAGCTTTGTGGATAAACCTTGTAGTGCATGGAATAGGATTTATTACTTGTTATTTCCTACCTGTTATTTATTACCTTGCAGTAGCGTGGCATGAGTATGACTTGATTACAAGAATTTACGGATGTGTACGGCTAATCAAGGAATCGACTGCTCATCGCGATTAGATTCTCTCACCCTCAACTCCTAGAATGCGGAAGGAGTACGACTTGATTACAAGAATCTAAGGATGTGTACAGCTAGTCAAGGAACAGATCCTCATTACGCTTAGGCTAGTTAAGTGCCTCAGTATGACCACTTTGAGCATGTGCGTTACGCGTGGTGATCCCAGTAACGATTAGCATTTGGTAGCCGCAGTTGCATAGTTCAGGGTCTGTACGGTAAGTGGGAACGGATGCTGACGCTAGTTAATTTAGACTTAGTTCATTAGTTAGAGTTAGTTAGTTTCTCAACCCTTCACTCTTTAGTATAGAAGACATAAAACATAAAAGACCATAAAAATCATATACCTTGGACTTACTTAACCATACACCGTGACAACTACAACTAAGTCTAGGAAGACAATGAATGATTAACCCAAAATGTTCCATGGGGTATGTAGGCATTTAGTCTGCGGAGTTCGACTAGATCGCACGTGCTACGCTCATTTCGTATGGTTGAGTGTAGGGGTACCTTGCCACTCATCAGTATGACTCCTACTTTAATATGTTATTCCACTTCATCTTTAACAACTTTCTTAAGCTTTTGATTCAATCTCCTCTATGACTACCTCCTTGGTTTGATAGTAGAGCCTTTATATATTTGATGCTAGCGTATGCATGAATCTATTCTAGTTAACTCATGATATGACTAGGCAAAAGCTATTGGCCATTTTTTATAGCTTTTGGTAGCTTTCTTTTTTGTTATTTGGTGAGACTGACATTCATAATTACTGGCTTGTCATTATCAAGAAAACATATTTTAATATTAATGGTAAAGTCTTGTATTCAAGGGACTCATGTTTAAAATGATAAGGTATTTCCAACTCACCCCAATCCATTTCTGCTTCTTTCTTAAAGAATTGATTATGAATCTACTTCATTTCATTCATGTTTTAATATAAGCACTTGTGAGAAGCTTTATTGGTTTCATGCATATTGTTGAATTAGAGTTGTCATCTATTGTCAGCCACTGGGTATCTTTCTATTTTAGGGCTACTGCATATAGTCATCTCTAAATAGTTGAAATTTTAACATATTTATTACATGTTGTGATGGATGTAGTTTTCATGATGCATATTTTTTGCATGTAATGACACCCTGTATGTATGTGATGCATGGAACTCACTTCTTCTTTATCTTTCTAAAGTCATTTTCCTTGGAAATTTCTACGAAAATATCTCTAAAATGCATCTTGGAATCAATTTTGTTGAGCCAAGGTCTTTCCATGATAATAAGAAAGTTCCCCTTATAGTTATCTACATGGATGATGATCCACGATATCGCATCCGCAATATCATGTATGTGATATCATGGCCTTCCATGCAATATCATGTATGCGATATCGTAGCCTGCCTCATTTCCTATAAATAAGAGGTGGGTGCACTTGGTTTGCAATAGTTAGTCTTAGTTCCTTATCTAAACTCTTGCCTTTTCTCCCTCTCAGAGTTAGAATTATTTCTGTGTGCCCACAGTAAGAGTCATAAAGTGAATAGATCTTTATTCGAGCATTGTGTACCTAAGCACACCTTGTGTACGGCAATAAAGACAAACTTTGTGATAAAACTTGTAGCATTCAAAATAGATTCATTAATGTTAATTACTATTACTTAATTCTTTTCTTAGTTAATTAATCATTCCCTCTCACCCTACAACTCTCCTAAGTAAGCACAAATAGTACAATCACTTCGAGTATGCATGTAATACTTGGTAACCCAGTAACGATTAGCGTATGGTAATCCTAGTTGTGTTGCACTGGTTCAGGATGTGTATGATAAGTGAGAATGGATATTGGTGTTAGGATCAGTTAGAGCCTAGTTAATAATTAGTCAAATTAAATTAGTTACTTAGTTACCTCTCTCCTCCCTTATTAGCAGCACGACATAAAAATACAAAAAACTATAAAAATCACAAGCCTCAAGTTTACTTAACCATACAATCGTGACATACAAGTAAGCTTGGGAAGACAACAATTGATAAGCACCTAGTCCTTAAAATTCAACTAGATCATGCGTGGATGCTCCTATTCATATGGTTGAGTGTAGGAATACCTTGCCGCTCATCATTGGTGCTGTTGTTGGGGACTTTGTTGTTTGTGCACTAACCAAAACATAGGAAATATTTCACATCATTGGAATGAACCCTTGGGGTTGGTTTAAGAAAAATAATAAATAATAATACATTGCACACTATATAGACAATCATGTATCCTTCGTATGAAAGTATTTCATTGCCTAGGTCTAATATAGGGAACAATCGAAGGCGTAGTACACATGATAATCTACTAGTCCCTCAACAGTTTCGTGTGCTATATGTTCATCCTGATTAATATGTATCGAACTTTACCTTTATTCTCCATCAGGATGAACAACTACATTGGTGAGATTTAGAAGGCAACATAGTGTTACCTTCTGATCTCTCTATCCTGGACATGCTTCTTCATGATCTCACATGAATTGGTATGCAGCACTTACAGGCAGAGTACGTTATGCATGATCATGACTCGAGAGAGTATTGACTCATGGAGGCATAGCGTCAAAGGAATTTGCAACAAGAGAGATGCCATGAATCCATGAAGGGAAAGCTATCGCAAAATGTCCCACATGTCTTAAGTGAAAATGATGGTGGTGAATCTGCCTCAAGTAGTTGCCCACACAATGATGTTCCTCCCTTTGACTTCGGTCAAGGGGTTGTGTATCAAAATCTTTTTTCAACTATCCATAACCTAGATTTTGGTATTGACAGACAAAAAGGGTTGAAAAAAATAACACAAACACATGACAAAGATGGACATTTTGATCGTAACTGCGATTGAGGATGCAACCATTGAAGAGTAGAAAGCACATCATCTCATTCACCCTCTCCTTTAGGATCTGGATGCAGTCATAAGGAAAAAGACCATGAGGATAAGGGTAAGTGAAACGGGAGTCATAGACAAAATAGTTAATAAATGGGATGAGGGCACTCTATAGAAACACACCATGAAAGAAGGAAGAGTAGGGAACAACATGGGCATCATAGATGCCATAGACAAGACAATCATGATGAACCCTTACTCGCTACTGAAAGTATGCTAGACATAACTAAGATTGTTAGAATCCTAAAAAGGCACTAAAAAGATAGTAGGATCAAGAGATTATACATGAACAACATCCCACGATTTGAAGGGGGTGTATAATATTGATCCTCAAAATCATCTACAAGCATTTCATGATGCATGTGCCTTAAAAAACATAGAAAGTGAATGGCAAAAACTTAAGTTGTTCCCACTGACACTAGTTAAAGAAGCAGAGAGTTGGTATCGGTCCTTAGAACCAGAATCCATTCATAGGTGGAGTACCATGTCAGAATTATTCAATGATAAGTACCAAACATACTCCCGAGTGTCCAACCTGCGAAAGCAAATCCAAGGCTGGAAACAAGGAGGACATGAACCCTTGGATGCTACCATGGGATGATATCATGTACTATTACATCGTTGTCCTGACCATGGTTATTCATAGAGGGATCAACTACACAATCTCGTAGATGGGCTTAGGCATGAAACATGAAGAACCCTTGGGACGTATGCCCAAGGGAGGCTATGTAAGCTTAGGATCCATCAAGTTGAAAGATTATTGGAGAAAGTTGCTAAAGAAGAAGGTAAGCTAAGGAAAAGAGAGAGTGTAGAGGAATATAATAGAGATCCTTCCCTCTAAAAGATGGGAGTAAGATTCTATGAGGATGAAGAAGAGTCACCACTTGAAGAGATGGTTAATAGAAAAACCTTTCCTATCCAAAAATTAGCATTGGAAGTATCAGCAAAGGTAGACCAAATTTGGGATTCCCTAGATGATAGATTTCAAACTATTCTCAAAATAGTAGAGGAGTCTAGAGAGCAAGGTAGTGATTGTGAAAAAAAGAAAAAAGAGAGAAACTGAACATACATGTAATAAGGTTAAGGGAAAATTTGCCATCATTGAAGAGGTTATGGATTTAGATATAGACAGTGATAGTGGATGTGAGATATACCAATATGACCATCCTAAGGGATGTTGCCCTATAATCTCACATCTGTAGGAGTTTAGGGTGTATGCACTCAACCCATGATTAAACAAAAGGAAAATACCCCAAAGGTTACCTTATCCTCAAGGTAACCCAAGGAAGTTCCACCAACCCTTAACATATTATCCAAGTGAAACTCGACCACAACCAATTGAGTAGTATCAATAGTGGAAATACCCACAATCATGGGGAATGCCACCACTATGGCAACAATATCCTTATTGGCAACCTGACCTGTATGGATATAACATACAACAACTAGTCTCTCCACATGACTCTAGTGGTCATATTACTCCTCAACCTCTCTACCATGACTGTGAGTACTATAGAACTCCTTCTCCTAGGGGAAATGTTCCACAAACATACCATCCTTCTCATTTGACTGCACCTCTTCCACCCTTAACTCCATTACCACCTACTCCAGCTATGCAGGGTGAAGTCCCTACCTAGCCATAGCAATGTAACGCTACAAGAGCTATTAACCCTCAACCTACTATTGGTTTTGGTAACCGCATGAAGAAAAGACCTTTTTTTAGAACCAACAATCCAACTTAGCCCTTGCAACCACAAGCAGCTTATTCTTCAACCACCTCACTCACTTGAAGCTTCGAAGCTCACTTCAACCCAAAAACCATGTTCAATGCATATGATCATGGTAACTCATGTCATCACCAATTGGATAAAAGATGGTCATATTCCTAGGAAATTCTCTAATCTTAGAAGTCCTTTGATATATCTACAAATCACAGGAAATGAGTTGTGCAAAGATGTCTTGGATTCAGGTTCTGGTGTCAACTTGATTTCTCAAGAAATGTACAAGGCCTAGAACCTGCCTCCACTAAAAAAGAGTAACATTTGTTTAGATTTGGCTAACCAGTCCATCACTTTCTTGTTGGGACTAGTGGAGGACATTATCACCACTATTTGTGGGTGGTCATATCCTGTTGACTTCCTAGTGATTCAAGTGAACAACGGTAAGGGGGACTTCCTAATCATAATGGGAAGAGCATGGCTAAGCACAATTAACACACACCTAGGAATTCATGATCTTTCCTTGAAAATATTAAAGGAAAATATATTTGAAAATATCAAGAAGAAGAAAGTTCCATGCATCGCATATAGTGACACAAGGTGTAATTGTGTGCAGAAGTCATGGTTTGTACAACGTTTAACATTTCCTACATGTAACTAGTGTGCACAAGTGATTGATATATAAAGATGCCTGTATGCAATAGCCACAAGACAAGAAGGCACCCAATGGATGATAGCTAATCAAGAGAGTAGTTCAACTATATCCATGGAACCAACTGAGGGTTTGACTTGTGTTTACATCGATAGCATAGACACATTAGAGAAAGTCTATCACCAACTTCCAAGTCTTGACCTTGAAAATATCAACTGGGGGAAGTTGGAAATCCTTGATAAGTTTAAGAAAGAGCCCCTTGAGCTCAAACCATTTCCCACCAGTATGGAATACACGTTTCTTAAAAATGAAAAATAGGTAATTATTAATGCGAAGCTTACTCCTCAAAAAAAAGAAAGACTACTGAAAGTGATAAATAAATCGTTGAAAGCCTTCACTTGGTCATATCCCGAATTAAATGGAATAGGTCCTAGGATATGCCAACATAAAATTTACACTGATCCCTCCATGAAGCCTCGAAGACAACTATAGAGGTGATTGAACCCAAAGCTAAGGCAAGTAGTTAAGGAAGAAATTGAATAGCTTCTAAAAGTTGGGTTCATCTACCCCATTGCTAATAGTGAATGGGTTAGCCCCTTAGTTATGGTGCCTAAAAAGGAAGGAAAATGGAGAGTGTGCATAGATTTTAGGCTACTAAACATGGTAACATTCAAGGACCACTTTCCATTGCCATTTGTTGACCAAGTCTTAGACACCATTACAGTGAATGACTACTATAGTTTTCTAGATTGGTATAGTGGGTACAACCAAATACAAATAGCCCTAGAAGACCAAGCCAATACTATGTTCACCAGTTCTTAGGGAACATTTGCATACAAATAGATGTCGTTTGGATAGTGCAATGCCCCTGCGATGTTTCAACGATTAGTTCTAAGCATATTGTAACAGCAGATAGGAAATGGTATGGAGGTCTTCATGGATAACTTCTCCACCTATGGAGAAAACTTTGATCAAGCCTTGGACCAGTTAGAGCAAGTATTAAAGTGATGTGTAGAAACCAATTTAAGGTTCAATTGGCAAAAAAAGCCATTTAATGATCCAAGAAGGCATAGTATTAGGGCATAAGATCTCACAAATAGGGATAGAGGTAGATCCCGAAAAGATTAAAGTTATCCAAGGAATTACTTGGTAGCTTGAAATTGTAAAAGATATCTAATCATTCCTTGGACATAATGGCTATTATAGACCCTTCCATGAGCCTAAAATAGCTAGTACTCATACTACCTTTGTTGGTGGACAACCTTGCTTGCTATTTTGGATCTCCTCCTTTTAACTCAGTCATGGGGGAGATGGCCACCTATGCCAACCATTCTAAGCCCTCAGCTCTTTTTATATTTTTGTTTTGCATATTTTTTAATATTTCTTATTTTTCTTTTACTCCATCATTCATATTTTTACTATTTCTTTGCTTGGTTGATTTACTTTCATTCATCATACAATAAGTGCTCCTGATGGTGGATTGAATTATATACTATTGATTGCTGATGTTTGGTTTTTACCTCTAAATTATGATGCTGATATTATTATATGGTTCTTTTGATAAAACAGGCAATGAGTTCACATCGTCCATTCATCCATTCAACTCTATGATATCCCTTGGCTTGGAACTATACAGTCCCTTTTTTCTAATAAACTTCTTATTAAATTGGTGGCTTGGTATTTTTCAAACTAAAGGAAGGACTCAATGGTTGAAAAGGGTGTGAAATTAAGGGGATTTGATGCATTTTTGTTGGCCATTCTCTTGGATGCTTGGATGCTTGGATGCTTTTTCTTGAGTTTTCTGCCATTCTGCCATTGATCAAATATCAGGAAGCTAAGTGAATAAAAATAATTCTTTGCATGGTGTGGTTCTCACGTGAAAAATCACACAAAAAAAGTGAGAATTCAAAGTAGACCCCTTAGACATAATACAACAATATGGCCTACAAGCACTGGTTATGGTACTAGAAAGACATGTTACCCATGCCTGAAGGTTGCTTCTAACTAAGGCCCTTTCTTGCTTCCTACTTCTCCATCTCACTCTCCTTGGGATGGTGGTGACTCTTTGTGGAGACACTCTTGTTACTTCAAGAGGATGGATTTGCCAAGTGTATTGATGTGAGGTCACTAAGTGTGGTTGGTTTGAGTCTAGATTTGAAATGAGTTCTACTCAGTCACATTAACCATGACATGAAAAAGGGACTATAAACAACCTTGCTCTTGGGATTCCATTCCATTTCTACTCTCCATCTTTCTTTTCATTTTTCACCTCATTACCAATTTTATGATTATTCCATTTCTTGGTTGATGCATTTTTTTTCCTTGGTAAATTCTGGTAGGTAAGTTTTTAACTCTTACTTCCAAATGACATTCCTAGAGCCCACAGACTCTTTGGTTTGTGGGTTTGTTATGGCATAAAGGGCATGAGCCTGCTTTGGGGAGGACCCACTGGCATTCCTTTTTGGTGCAATTGTTAAGTTCTTTTCCTTAAAAATTATCTGCAATCAATCATTTCTCATTTCATCCCCATCTTTGACATCCACTTTATTGGTGTTGCCATTGTTATTTTTTTCCATCTTTCTTTTTCCTTATATTTTTCCATCTTATTGGTACTGAAGGTTCACACTTACTCATGGGGGCCTTGGCAAAATTTTTTTAATTTCTCCATTCTACTACTTGCCTAACCCCTACACCTTGGGTAGTTATCAGTAATAAACCTCTAACCCAGTTTATTCCATAATCACAACCTAGCCAATGCACTTTATATCAAGGCAAGGTATCAATTGCATTGTGGCTTACTTATCCTTGCTCATTCGTGATTGTGTTGTGTGTGTAGATGGTGATTACATAAACTATGAACTGGAATAGGAAGAAGCACTTGGGATGGACTAGAGTTGGAACATTTACGCTAGGAACAAGTCTGGTCATGTGGCTATGGATAAATAATGGGGGGCACAATCTTGGCATTGGTAGCAACACACCTCATCCTCTTTTCTTTCTCTTTCTCTTCAAGTTGTCAAGTGAAGGTTTGGATGTCATCCATGTATAGTGTTCACCACAAAGGGCATGAACACCAATGTTGTAATATGTTTATTGATCCGTTCACCTAGCACTTTGAGTATGTTATTCCCTGTTACTGTTAGTTCTCATTTAGTCAATAATCCCATACCTTTCCAATATTTTGTAAGGAGTTCAAGGATGATTTTTCATTCAATCATGGGGTATGATGAGCCGCTATATCGTGTATGCGATATCGTGGCCTTCCATGTGATATCACATATGGAATATCATAGCCTGCCTCATTGCCTATAAATAAGAGGTGGGTGCACTTGGTTTGCAATAGTTAGTCTTAGTCCCTTACCCAAACTCTTGCCTTTTCTCCCTCTCAGAGTTAGAATTATTTCTACTTGCCCACAGTAGGAGTCATAAATTGAACGAATCTTTATTCTAGCATTGTGTACCTGAGAACAGCTTGTGTACAGAAATAAAGACGAACTTTGTGATAAACCTTGTAGCATTCAAAATAGATTCATTAATGTTAATTACTATTACTTAATGCTTTCCTTAGTTAATTAATCATTCTCTCTCACCCTACAACTCTCCTAAGTAAGAACACATAGTACAATCACTTTGAGCATGCATGTAACACTTGGTAACCCAGTAATGATTAGCGTTCGGTAATCCTAGTAGTGTTGCACTAGTTCAAGATGTGTATGGCAAGTGAGAACGAATACTAGTGTTAGGATCAGTTAGAGCCTAGTTAATAAGTAGTAAAATTAAATTAGTTACTTAGTTATCTCTCTTCTCCCTTATTAGCAGCAGGACATAAAAACACAAAAAAGTATAAAAATCACATGCCTCAAGTTTACTTAACCATACAATCATGACATACAAGTAAGCTTGGGAAGACAATGATTAATCAACCCATTCTTGTTCCAAAAAGGCGCATAAGCACCTAGTTCTTGGAATTCGATCAGATCATGCATGGATGCTTGTATTCATATGGTTGAGTGTAGGGATACCTTGCCTCTCATCAATGGATTACCTGGAAATTTATTAGATATGACCAACCATGAATGATGGTCATAATATCCTTCACCAATCCCAAAGGAATAGTGATGGATTGATATGAAAGCTTCAATTTGATATTGTATTTATTGAGTGGAGGTAGGCTTCAAGTCTTATATATCTCTTGAGAAATTCACTTCACCTTGAAACTTAAGTCAAGTAGAACTTTGCATGGATTATTTTGTACAATTTTCAAATAAATTAAGGAACTTATTGAATAAGATATTTTCATAGGAAGGTGTTGTACCATCTAAAATCATCGACGTAAGGCTAGAGGAAAATGAACATTGAAAGATCTTTGGAGAGATACAGATGACCTTGCCTTCACGTGAGGGTAAGCTAGAAAAATGAAGGTAGAGTGCCTTGGATGGTCTGCATGCAGATCAACCAAGGACTTCCCTGAGTGTACGCTACGGCCTACACTGGGGTTATCGTCATGAAATGTAAAATGAAGAGCGTAATGCAATGAAACGTAAACATGAATATTGCGAGCAAACATACAGAGAATGTATGCAGAAAATGTGCAATGAAATGGAATAATGCAGAAAATGAACTAGAATAGCACAATGGAAAGAAAAATGAAACTGTGTTATATTAATTAACAAGATGTGCACCGGTCAAAATGTAGTTGCATGTTACAAGTTAGATATTAAGCTCCAATGTGAGGTGTTTACAGGTGCTGGGAATCATGTGCATCCGAGCTAAGGATTGCTGCTTTCTTTCTTCAAAACTGCCAACCCTGTTTATGTCTATGAACAGGGTATTTATACATTTTTCTAGGCTTGAGAGTAGGATTTTCGAATGAGGTCAATGGCTGTGAGATCCATGAAAAAAGGATCACATGATAGGTGTACATGGGAAGACTACGTTCTAGACTAGATGCACTGTATTTTACAATCTATTCTAGCTTGTGCAAGCTATCTTATGCCCATGTACGATTTATAGCGTAAGAGCTTGACTAACTTAAAAGTGTGAAAAAATTACAATAATTGATGATGTACAATAAGAGATCTTGATTCTGGCTCACTTGAAACTCCTGAATCTGTGGACCGACTATTACTAGAAATGTTTTTATTTCACCAAGATTACTAGCATGCATTGATCTTGTCCCGATGTGCCCTCAACGTGTGTCTAAAGTGCTCTAGGCCACTTTTGGTATCTCACACTGGGCTCACACTATCAGCGTGACCTGAGCATGAGCTGGGCATGAGCAAGCTAGAATGGTTTATTTCACATCAAATTTTGATTTTTGAGACTTGTCTTTCAATTGTAACTGCTGCCTGACTTTGGGGATGACCTGTAAGCTAAATTTGAACCTGTTTGTGCCTTGATCTAGGTCATTTTGTCAACTCATGCTGGGCTCACACTATCAGCATGAGCTAGGCATGACCCCAGCATGATGAACTAGAAGTGACACATTTTAAGCTAAATTTTGACCTATGACTGCTGTTCTTTGAAGTGCAAATGCTGCCTACTCTCCAGGGTAACTTGGATGCTAAATTTGAGTCTGTCCTTGTGTTGTTTTGAGCCACTTTTGATAGGTCATGCTGGGCTCATGTTGTCAGTGTGACCTCAGTGTGACCAAGCTAAAATGCCATGTTGTATGCCTGAATTTTGATTTTCTAGAGCTTGTGAACAAGTAGAACTATTTCCATTCCTTGGGGGTTGAGTTGATGTTGAAAATTGTGCTTGGGACTACTTGATTTGACCTATTTTTGTTTGGTCACACTGGGATCGCACTCCAGCATGACCCCAGCGTGACCTGGCATGAGTAAACAAATCATGTGATTTTGAGCTTAATTTTCAAGGTTTTGGAGGCTGGAAGCTGCAAGGAACATCAGTGAAGCTTGAGGGGAGTCTGTGTACTCAAATTTAGACTTTTTGGATTTGGTTTTAGGGCTTTGAAAGTTGATCATGCTATAATCACG
Organism: Gnetum montanum; assembly: GCA_015680685.1. NCBI lineage: Eukaryota > Viridiplantae > Streptophyta > Gnetopsida > Gnetales > Gnetaceae > Gnetum > Gnetum montanum. The sequence goes on from MNCI01035466.1 coordinate 185,467, forward strand.
CTGTGCTCACGTTGGACAGCGTGACCTTAGCGTGACTTCAGCATGAGTAACAAGATTTGTACAATTCTGACATGAAATCTTGGGTTCTGGATGTTGAAACCTAGAGTAGTCATTAGTGGGCACTGAGGGGGCCTTTCCCATTCAAAATAGGACCATTTTGACCTAATTTGGAAGTTATCAGGGTTGGTCACATTGAGGGCAAGCTAGCTTGAGAACATGAGCAAGCTGGCTTGAGTTCCATGCCTTAGTCAAGTTTTTGCCTCTTGAATGCTAAAAGAGCTTGAGTCATTCTTATTTTAAAGTGTCTAAGCTGAAATTTTGTGGTGTTTAATTAGCCCCTCTTTTTTGACATCTAGAGGAATCCACTCGAGAGGCATCAACAAAGAAGTACAAAACACCATGAACAACCAAGTACCAAGCATTGTCCATTGGCCCCTGGCTGGATGTCATTGCACCGTGTTCAAAAGTAAAAGGGATTGGGAAAATGAAGTTTAGGATGCAAGGGGATTGGTTGTAACTAGGGAAATTAAAAGATGATCAAGGCTTATGAGTGTTTGAACTACGGGAGAGGAATGCTCTCATGTGAATGAGCCACTTTGTTGTCCTTGTCAATAGCCAATGTATAGCAGACTTGGAACCAAGGCATAGGAGGTGTGTTCTTTGGAGAAACGGGACCCTAGTATCATGTTTAAGGGAGCCTTTTATAAACAGCCAAAGCCATGCGATGATGTGTAACATGATCATTTGAGACAAAAGCTTTTTTTCCAAGACAATTGCCTTCTCACCTAGGGCTTGTATGAGAAGAGCCAATGGTCTTTAGTCTATGATGTCAACGGGGTCATGAAGACCTTTTCCATGCATTTTTCCCTTTGATCTCTTTTTTTTGTTGTCTTTTTTGAAAGATCCTACTTTTTTTGCCTTTCTTGTTTTCAAGTGCTTGCATTTTGTGTCATGCACCATGTAGTATGTTTGTGTTGCAACTGCTTAGGGAGTTACAGTGTGCAACAGTGCATATAGAGTTTTGGAATGAATATTGGATCAAGAAACTATAATTGAGTAGGGTAAGGAGATCATGATGAGGAATAGGGAATGTGTTAGGAGTTGGAAATGTACTTATGAATGGATTGATTAACCCAGTTGCAAGCATTAGGAAGAATGTGATACCTTGTCATCATGATGAAATGCATTTGTGCACGAACATCTCAAGCATGTCATCCTGCAAACATAACTCCAAGGGGAAAAGGAAACCACAAATGATTCAATTAGCTAAAGCACTTTAAACATGAACATAGCTAATGGAATAGAGCCATCATGTGTGGTTTCAAGGCAAAAAAATGTTTGAACAGCATCAGTTTCATCAGGGTCCATGTGACAGATCATGCAGTAGGTTTGTCTTTTTGGTGAGCACATACAACCGATTGCAGCAACATGCCTTTTCAAATAATGCTAGGTTGTTGATGATGTCACTAGTTTGTAGTCTTGGTGGACTGTTGTGGACTAGTTTAATGTAATAACCCTTTGGATGTTGCGAGTTTATTGTCATGGTGGATAGTGTAGTGCTAGTTTTGAGTCATGGAGGACTGTGAACAGGCAAGTGACTTTATAGTTTTAGTGAACTCTGGTGAATAAGCATGGTAGTTTAGTGTCATACAGGATAGAGTTCTGTGGTGTTAGTTTATTGTCATGATGCCAGGATGTTTTGTGGTGCTAGTTTTAAGTCATAGCTCCAGGACTGTTATGTGGTATTAGTTTTAGGCTGTGATGCCAAGATCAATATGTACCTTGAGCTCATCAGACGTAGAATGGTTTTAGGTACATATGATTTGTAGGATTTGTGAACTCATTTTCGTCCATGTCAATGAGTTTGAATGCCCCGTTATCATATGCTTTGGTGACTAAGTAAGGCCCTTCCCAGTTAGCTGAGAATTTGTTCGAGTGTTCACGGACCACCTTGAGAACTAGGTCACCTTCCTTGATTGGTCGCTTTTGTGGATCATGTTGATGACGTCACCGTTGTTGTCTTTGGTACTAGTCAATTTGATCAAGCGCTTGTGCCCTTTCTTCTTCCACCGAGTCAAGGTCAATAATGCATAACTCATTGTTATGACCTTCATCGAGGAGGCTAGAGAGCATTATTTGCAATGAGGGAACCTATAACTCCAAAGGTAACACAACTTCAAGTCCATATAGAAGGCTATATGGTGTTTTACCTGTGGATGTTCGATGCATTGTTCGGTATGCCCATAATGCATAGATTAACTACTCATGCCATCATCTCTTACTCTGATTCAACATATTTTTAAGCACCATGATGAACATTTTATTTATAGACTCCACTTGACCATTGCTCTATGGGTATATGCTGATGAAAATGAGTGTTTAATACCTAGGCTTTCACAGAAGCTTTTAGTACCCAAATTGCTGAACTGTGGTCCATTATCAGTGACTATGGTGATCGGGATACCAAAGCGGATCACGATGTTTTCTAATATGAAATTGCAAACATGTTTGGATGTGGTTTTCCTAAGGGAGATAGCTTCTACCCATTTTGTGAAATATTCGATTGCGGTGATGATGAAGCTGTGTCCTACTAAAGATGACGGTGTTATTGGCCCAATGATGTCTAATCCCCATTTTTGGAATGGCCATGTGATTTGTGTAGTATGCAACTCATTAGGTGGCACATGTATTAGGTTACCGTGCTTTTGGAAAATGTTACATTTCTTGACCCTGGAGAAACAATCGTACTCCATGTGTGGCCAGTTGTAGCCCAAACGTCTAATTTTCGTTGCCATTGCTTTGGGTGCTATATGCCCTTCGCAAAGTCCTTCATGAACCTGTTCCACGATCATTTGGCCATCGATGCTATTAATGCATACTAATAGAATGCCTTCATAGGATCTATAACATAAGGTGTCTTCTATTAATGCATATTGCCGAGAGCGTTTTCACACCATGTCTTTTTGAGCACTCGTCAAATGTTGTGGTGCTTCACCTCATAGAAGGTACTCTTTTATGTCATCGTACCATTCTATTTATTGTGTAGTACTAATGGATGCTATGGGTATTTCATCGAGGGAATCGGTTACAGTTTTGGCACAATTTGTTATAGAACTAGGCAACGCATGGAACATCTCAGGTGTCATTTTCAAGGCTAGTGTAGTGAGTGCATCAACGATGGAATTTTCATTCCAAGGAGTATGCTGCACATCTACATTGATCAATTGTTTTAGCAAGTGTTTAGTTAGATCATAGTATGGTTGTAAGTAAGAAGCTTTACATGTGTAGACCTCTGTGACTTGATTGATTACTAGCCGTGAGTCACCTCAAACTACAAGATGTGTGATTCTTGAAGTTAGTGCTGCTATAAGACCTCTAAGAAGATCTTCGTACTCTGCCATGTTTTTGGTACAAGGGAAGTTTAGTCGATAGGAAAAGGGGACAATTTCTATAGAGGGATATGTTATGACAGCTGCAGCACTACCCCCTCGGGAGGTGGATGCTCCATCGAAGTACAGGATTGCATTGGAGTTATCGGGCACTGTGTCTATGCTATTAATATTCTCATCATGGAATTTTGGGTTGATTGTCACTTGATCTTGTGTCGGTGATGTAGTCAACTGATTGGCTATTGCTTGACCCTTAGTGGAGGGTTGAGCAACATAGCACAGGTTAAACTCTGCAATCATCGCCTTCCATCTAGCTATCCTACTTGATTCATAGATGTTGTTGGTGATAGTTCGAAGCACGTTGTCTTTTCAAATGATATTAACTTGATTGCGGAAGAGGTAATGTTGCCACTTTTTAAAGGAAAATACAAGGGCAAGACATAACCTTTCCACATCGTTGTATCATTGTTCATAGGAAATTAAGGCATGGCTTAAATAGTATGAGGGGATTTTCATTCCATCTTCTCATTTTTGACAAAGCATAGACGCGATAGATGAATCGGATGTGGCGAGGTAGATGTAAAAATGTTTATCACTTTGTGGGGGATGAACTATTGGTAGTTGAGTGAACTCCATTTTCATGTTTTCAAATTCTTCTTGACACTATTGAGTCCATTGAAAATGGATATTCTTTTGCAGTAAATGCTACATGGGTTTCAACTTGTCTATCAATTTTGTGATAAAACATCTAATGAATTGTAGTCTACCTTGCAGGCTGTGTAGCTCGGTAAGGTTCTTAGGTGGTTGCATGCTAGTTATTGCCTTAACCTTATTGGGGTCTACTCGTATCCCTATTTCTGAGACTAAAAATCCAAGCATTTTACCTGTTTTAACCCCAAAGACGCATTTCTTTGGGTTAAATCTAAGGTCATATTTGAGACAACGTTTGAGTACCAAGTCTAGGTCTTTTGTGTGCTGCTTGGTTATTTTGGACTTGACTGCGATGTTGTCTACATAATCATTGAGTGAATCAAGCATATAATCACAAAATATATATGTCATTGCTTGTTGATATATAGCACTTGCTTTTTTGAGAACAAATGGCATCATTATATAACAGAACGTGCCCCAAGGTGTCATGAAGGTTGTCCTGAGTTGGTGTTCTGGGTTGATCCTAATTTGGTTGTATCCTAAGAATCTATCCATAAAGGATAACAATGCATGCCTAGTAGTTGAGTCAATGAGTTGATCGATACTGGGTAGCAAGAAGTCATCCTTTATAGTGGCTATGTTGAGGTCATGGAAGTCAATGCATATACGAATGCTACCATTCTTTTTGGGGACTACAACAATGTTGGATACCCAATAGGCATAGTCAATAGCTTGGATGAAACCGTCTTGGTAGATCTTCATGATTTTATTACGAACTATCAATGCTACTTCAATTTTAACCTTTCGTGCTTTTTTCTTTACTGGTCTAAGATTTTCATCGAGGATGATGTCATGCTGGATGATTCGAGGATCCAGTCCTGGCATATCAGTATATGACCAAGAGAATGTTTTGATGTTGTTCTTCAACACTTGTGTAATGTTGTTGGCAAGTTGTGGATTTAGTAGAGTACTTAGTTTTAATGTTTTAACTTCGCCACTAGACATAGTGATGGGGACTTCAATGAGGGGATCTTCCGTGATGTTGCTAGCTTCTAAGTCCAAAGTTTTAGTCATACCCTTGGGGCATTCTGATGTTTCTTGAGTGGATGCTACAAAACTAGCATAATTAGATGAGTCTAGATCTAAGGATTCTAGATTAATTGCTCTTTTTATGGCCCTGTGAGGTCCATTGATAGACAACATTGAAAAGAGGTTCTTGCTGTCCATATGCTTGTTCCTGCCAATTTAAATCGGGAGCACTGTGAGTAAGATTTTCTTGACGAATGAGTTGCTAAATGTAAACTAGCTTCGTGTAATTTATGTTTAGATGAAATTGTGGAATGTAGGGGTAGTTTAATGTCATATTGGGACTGCATGGTAGTTTTAGGCCTTACCGGGCCACTAGTATTCATTTTTCATGTGAACAATAATGTTGTGGGTTTTTATGGTTTCATGAATTTTTGGTCTTTTTTTTATGCTTAGGGTAAATTAACTAGAGAATGCAATAATGAGAAATAAAGATGAAAAATAAAGTAGAACAAGCATAAAATAAAGTAGATACATTGGACAGAGGGTTTAAAAAGGGTAAGAAAAATAGAAGGGATTTAAAAGGTGCAAAACATGAGTTATTTTAGCAAGCATTAGTGCATGAGTGGTGAGCGTGACCAGAGAGTGTGGCATCAGTATACAGTGCAGCATGAGCTACAGGATTGGTAGCGTGAGCAATAGGAAGTGCAGCGTAGCATGAGTTACGGGGTGTGCATAGTGCAGCATGAGTTACAGGGTGGGGTGTGTAGCGTGAGCAGCTGGAATTCAGGGTAGGGTAAGAAGGATGAAGGGCAAGGGAGGGCAAGAAAGAGGTAAAGGAAAGAAGTAGGAAAGCTTGGCATTCATGGCAGAGAGCAAAAAACTGGTCCAACGCCTTCCTCAACCCTGGATTTCTTCATGGGTGAGGACCCTGCACAAGTACGTTTTTGTTCTTGCCATTTTATTGTAGTGTGAATATCTAGCATGAGCCATTAGGGCTGCCATTTTTTACTACATTTTTGGCTCTTGCCATGTTAGATTTAGGGCCATTTCCTATTGCTGTTTTTGGTTCTTGCCATGAGCATTCTAGGGCATGAGTGTTTAAAATTATTCCTAAAATTTTTCTAGGGTGTGAGCATTTCCAGGGTAGGATTTGTTTTTAGTGTTGAGGTAGATAGTTTTATTAATTAACTATATCTGGTTTTGCCCTTGTGGCACCCTGGGAAAGCTGCAGCATGGGTTTTAGGGTTGCAGGGAGTTTGCTAACCCTCAGCATGAGTTGTGATCCCAAATTTCCCTAGGGTGCACTCTTTTCAAACAGAGCCATTTGTAGCGTGACCTGGAGATAGGGCTATTCCAGGGCTATTCCCAACATGAGAGGTAAGGGCGTGAGTGATGAGGGTATGAGCGTTGATGCAAGGGTTGAGAGGACACCATTTTTGTTGAGTGGGGGGAACAGGGCGTGAGCATCCCAAGAAAACCAATTTTTGTCGATTTGCGTGAGCACCCTAGGAAAATCGATTTTTGCTAATTTTTTCCTAGGCATGAGCACCCCAAGGAAAGCTGATTTTTGTGTCTGGAGGAAAACTATGATTTTTATATCTAGAGCTACTTCTCAGCTACTTCTATAGTGTGAGATGTGCCATTGCATGATTTACAGCGTGAGTCACGTTTGTGGGTTGCAGTGTGAGCTGCGTTGTGAATGCGTTCCCTGTCACTTTCACTGCAACGTGCACCACAACGTGAATTCCTTAGGAACTAGAGCATGAGTAAATTATTTGTTTAGTGTTCCTAGTTATTTGTACCTTTTTTTTATTTTCTTGGGTTAGACAGTGAATGTACATGTTTTGCATTTGCACTTGTTTGTTGGTTTACCATGAAATGAATTTTTAAATGTACCCCAGCGAGTGTTAAATTCATGAAATAAACATTGATACCCTTGTCTCATGGGGTGATTTTTTTGTGTGTGTGTTGAATGTTATTCACTTATTTTTTTTTAGTTTATATGTTTTAAGTTACTTACCTAAGGTTCTGGCTCTATGCAGGGGACCTAAGCCTTTTCTCATTGTGGTTGAACTCGTTGGTGTGCTATCTTGGTTTGGCCTTTTGGAACTGAACATGCCTAGTTATGACATGCGAATTGAGGTGCATGTAATATGGTTTCTTCTAAATGTTGGTGCATTTTTATAATTTATTTTGTAAAATTTCAGCATTATTATATGATCTCATTTGAGTGAGTAGCTGACTCGTGATATTATTGAGATTATGCTGCCTAGCTCAACACGAGGCATATTAGCTTTTGTTGTTGACATAGACGAGGGACCATATATGGTTGAGGGAGGCACTCCTGAAGGTACTAGATCTACGCATCCTTTGAACCATGTGTGGGGATTATCATCTTGTAGCCATTACAATAGTAGTAGCACACTTTTTCTAGCTTTCCATGTACATACACTATTCCAAAATCCACTTGGAACAGTATACAGAGTAGACAAGTATGCTTTTTTATAATTGTATTAACTTTGATTCCTTTAACATTATATCATTGTTTATGTATGAATACCTTTTCTTTTACAGGACCCATTTTGCTGAACATGGATTGCATGAGGATGATAGTGGGCTTGCCTTAGCATGCACAACCTTGGAGGTGTTCATGATGGGCCCCACTCTTCATGCCATAGTGCTAGGCTAGACCAAGGATGCTATTGTCAATTATCCTAGGCAATTCTCTAGGGCCCTTGAAAGTTGTCAAGTTCATGGTTGGCTGCATGAGGATTGGTCCCCTGATGGGCCTGTGTTTCCTCAAACAGTTGATCCTATAGCAAGTGTGCCTACTCCATTTGCTAATGATAAATGGTTGTGTTTTAGGCTTGGTTTTCATTTTTTTTACATCATTGCTTATCATATTCGTAATTTTTTCTCAATGTATCCTGTTTCTTTTCTATAGTGGCCGTTCCCCTTGATGAGGTTATCGTCATATCCAGGTGCACTGAGGCCACTCTCTTTATAAAGTTTGGAGAGACAGAGGAATCACAACGGTGGTTGCACAAGAAGCCACTTGAACAAATCATTAGCCATCTTATGAATGTAGGCCTGATGGACCTATTTATTACCTTGACTCCTAATGTTCCCATGACTGAAATGGTTTCCATCGTTGACTCTTTTAATGATGATGTCTCTTATTTTACTACACGAGTTCAGGAAGTTAAGATGTCTTTCCACCTAACTGCCGAATTCTTTTCTGATATTTTTAGTGTACCAGCGGATGGTGCTAAGGTAGCAATGGATAGAGGAACTAGAGAAGGCCATGTGATCAAGGAACTTGAAGACTGGCTAGGTGTACCACGGAGTGCTAAGGGTTTTTCCATGCAAGCTAATACTCACTTGATGGAGGTAAATTTTCTATACCCGTTCTTTAGAGCATGAGCATTCCCTAAGTCTCTTTCCCAAGCAAGAAGTCTTGGGATTGAGTTTGCACGTGTTATGCACTCAGTCTTGGAGATTGGTATGTGGTACAATTGGGTGCAGTTCCTTGTATTAGGTCTCCATGGAGAGATCATTAGGCTACATTCCAATGTTGATTCTAAGTCCCACTTTACCTTTGCATTTTTTGCGGGCTATCTCCGTAGGTTTTCTGAGTTCTTAGTGGTCTATGGAGATAACCTTTATGTGTTAAGGGATCGTTCACAATTGTCTCGCCCCTAGATATGTCATCTATTTAAGATTACTAGATCCCAAGATCTACCTGAAGGCATCGAAGAATTTGTCTCTTTCACAATAGGGGGTGTAGCTAGTTGTTCCCACCATTCACATGATAGCTTGGGGTTGGAACCACCTAAACTGCACACAATTGTTAGGAGAGCTGAGCACTTGATTCAGGAGACTATTGGGAAGGCCAAGGCTAAGGTGAAAAAGGCTGAGTGTTCAAGAGAACTTTTTACAAAGGTGAGACTGCCAAGGGAAAAGAAGATTCGATTCATCTTGCTAGGAGTGGGTAAGTATTTTCTTCTTGCTTTAAGTTTTTTTATCACTTTTGAATTTATTTGCTTACTTAAATATGCATACCTATTATGTCATGCTAACTTTAGATTTATTGGTGTTAACAAAGGATACCCCTGAGAGGGAAAGGAAAGAATTAGCTCCAATGGGTGAGCTTGAAATGGTTATCACTAGGTGTGATGAAGAGAAGGAAATGAGAGAAGAAGCGGTTGAGGCTATTCCCATCTTATGGGAAGAGGATGAAACGGATACCATGGGAGTGACACTTGTAGAGGCTTTATATGCCCTTAAGCATTCAAGAGAGGAGAAAGGTATTTTTGATGGTTTCTTTGATGGGTCTTTACACCTTCGTGATCCGCCTGAGCTGACCAGCAAAGGGCCGCTTGGTAAGTCTTGTTAGTTTGATCCACATTTCGTATCTTCTTAACTTTGTAAATTGTTTTGATTATCATGACTCTTCCTAATATCAAACATGGATGCTGAAGTGCCTGAAGCACATGCATCTTAGGCGGATGTGTTGGAGTTATGGGCCCTGGCTGAGGTTCCTTCCCATATAGATTCAACATCTACTGGTCAGTTGAGGTCATGGCCTGAGATGCCCAACAAAGTAGACTTTGTTACTAGCATCGTCAACGATGTTGTTTCTTGTCTACAACAGGCTCATCCTAAATTAGGTGTGTACTAAGTACCTAAGTTCATTGTGCTGTTGCATCTATTGGAGATCTCTTGTTGGCTCATATGTGTGATGTTTGTACTTATAGGTGAAAAGCTTCAATGGAGTCCTCTTGAGGCTACCCATATTGATGGTCTCCCAGAATTGCCCAAAGATATTGAGCAGATCCCAAGAGGGATTTATGATGTGATTGTAGGCTGTGTTGTTCTTAATGCCAAGTCTTTCTAGACCTGCAGGTGCTCAATTGAACACTTATGGCTTGAAATTCAATCATTGAAGGAAAATCTGGCGAAGGTGACAGAGGAGAGGAATGACTTGAAAGCCCATTATGATTTTGCCTCTATTAGATTGGTTGGTGATAGTACCTAGCATACATCCGAGATCACCTATGCACATTATTGGTCAAGCTTGAATAGCAAGGTGTAGGCGATTCAGGATCTGGCTGAATAGAGGGCCGAAATGGATTTATTGAATAGGAAGTGCCATGACTGGAAGTCCTTTGCATCCAAGGTACATAAATGGGGCTAGAATTAGAAAGGTCATAAGCACCAATACAAAAAATGGTTGAAGGAAGAATCTGTTGAACGTTGCAAGTCGGAGATGTTCGTGGAGGGGTTAGGCTTGTGCTCTTCTTATGACAAGTTTGTTGAGTGTATAGAAGTGGAGGGGTCTCTTGAGAGATCCATTACCACTGCCTCTAAGAAAGCTTCAACAAGTATGTTTTCTCTTGAGCATCCTTCCTGGTCTTCAGTGGACAAGGGTAAAACCTTAGCCAATATCAACCTCGGACTTGAGAAAGACTGGGCATGCATGCCCAAAAAAGAGATTCTACGGTGCCTGGAAGCTAATCTTAGGCCTTCTTCTCCTATGAGTGTTTTAATATTATATCATTTTATTACTTTTAATCATCTTTTCCTTTTTAGTATTTTACTCTTTTAATCTGTTTATTTGTGTTTACTTATTTTGTTGTTTTGTTTTCCTTTTTGTGATAGGGACGTGGTGGTGGTGAGGCTGCCCCCAATGGGATGGGAGCTGATGACATAGAGGAGTTTGGGGACTGGCCCCCTCCTAATACTAATGCATGATTTAGCTTGTTAGTCTTGTTAGTCTTGTCATTTTTTTGGCTTGCTATTTTGTCTTTTAGTTTTTCAGATTGTTTTGTTGCTTGTGAAATATGTTAAGACAAATGTAACATGATCATGGTGTAATATGTCATCATCCTATTGCCATGTTAACACTCTGTATTACATATATATATATATATATATTTACTTTTTCAAGTTTATTTGTGAACGTAAATGTAAACTAGAATTGTAACAGGTAAACATAAGATAAATAGAAATCACAATTTGTGAAATGTAAACAATAATGACGTAGCGGGATTTTGGTAAATTGGTAATGTACTGTGCTCTAGTTTAAAGCCATTTCAGGCTACACACATTATTTTAAAGTCATGATGGACTATTGCATCTTTGTCGAAGAAAAGGAGGAGACTATAGTCGTTTCAGTGAATTTTAAAAAGGAACCGGTCATTTCTAACCATGGCTAGTTTAACATCGTTGCGGATGTTTGGTAGTTTAATGTCATTCTAGATGCATGATGGTTCATCTTAGTTTTTGATCTATTTATTTAATTTTTGCAATTTGTTGTGAAGGGTGGGATGTGTAGGCATGATTTTGTACTCACCATCCCCCTCCCTAGATACATCAAAGGGTAGTTCTGACCAAGAGACATCTGTGGGAATGGCTCTTATGTCTGCATCTTTTGATGCTTCTTTTGTTTTAGGAAGGTTGCAGGTTGGAGATTGATCCATGTCTAGGGTTTTACTAGTGGTGTGTTGCTTAGGTTCAGAGAGTTCAACCTCTGACCCTTGGTTCGTTCCTACGTGTGAGGAAGTAAGTGATGTTGCCACATCCCCATGTATGATAATTTCACCACCCTCATAAGGTAGGTGAATTTCTTGATGGATTGGTGATGATACAACTTTTAGTTGAGCTAACCAAGGCCATCCCAAAATCAGATTACACCTCGGCATCTCATCAATGACTACAAATTCAGCTGATGTGGGGAACCGGTCCCTTGCTATGATATCCAAGATAACCGTGCCTTTTACCATGACACGGGAACCACTGAAATATTTCAAGAAAGATGTTGTTGTTGGTCGTATTTTTTCCACAAGGCCCAGTCATTCAACGATAGGGAAGGGTATTACATTTGTTGCTGCTCTATCATTGACATGTACCCTATGTATCTTAAATTGGTTAACTTGTATCATGATCAACATAGGGGTAGTAGTGACCTCTCCCATTTTTTAATCTTGTTTAATGTCATTGGCATGAAATCCTAGAGATGTGGACCTCAATTTTTGATGTGGAGACAGTACGACGTAAATAGATGGTTCATTTGCAGGAAGGTCTTCACTAACCGGGATTGAAGTCAACATACGCACTAGAGCTTCCCAATGTACAAGGGAGGTCATTACTAGGTCATATAGGCTCAGAGAGGTGTTCATTTGTTTTAAGGCCTGTGTAACCTAGGTCAGGGAACTGGCCAAGTCTTTGCTATTCGGAATGTTTTTATCTATTGAGACTTGATCCATTTGACCCAACATTTGTATCTCTTGTGGAAGAGTTTTTGCGTTATTAGCTATAGCTGTTGGGTTTGGGACATTGGATACTCCCGAGTTCTTGTCTTGATGACTTGTGCTAGGCTGATCAGTAACCGAAACCATAGGGACAACATTCAACGGTGTGGGTTTTGGCAGTCCTAACTCATGACCATGACATTCTTTTTTCAAACATTTCCTGGTCAGTCTATCGACGAGGTGTTCTCGTGAGGGTCACGAGGAAACTATTGGGGGAAGCACATCGGAGTGTTTTGGCACATGGATTACAAATGGAATAGGTTGGGTTTCTGACGGAACGTTTGTTGTTGCAACCACTAGGTGTACTTGGATGACAAATGATTTTCATGGCGTAGGAGGTGTATGTGTGGAAAAAGAAGCTTGTGGAGGTGTTAGTGTAGATACGGTTTTAGTAGACACATGAATCACAAAAGGCGTTCGTGGGATGTCTTGTTCATTACCGACATGGATGGTGTTAGTCACATAGGGAGACTCTTTAGTATTAAGAGGATCTTTGTAGACCCCCATAGTTTGATTTTGAGGTCTTACTAGGTTGGCCTCGTCAAAGAGTATCTCATCGCTATCAATCATACGTTGTATGTCTTGTTTTAGGGTAAAGAAGTAATCAGTTCCATGCCCACATCATTGGTGATACTCACAGAATCTGTCTAACCTAAAACCTCTTGGAACAGGGGGTTCATTAGCTGTTTCCAACATTGGGTTTTTAACCAAACTCACAGTATCAGTCAATGCTTGCATCATCTTTCTAGACTCTACCCATTCTTGGAAACTAGGTGGACCGGCTAGTAGGTTAGATTGCACGTGGTGATAGTTAGATTGTTGTGTGATTTCTGGGAAAGATGACTACTGGGTTATTGACGGTTGTATTTGAGGAACATACACGGATGGGATTGCAACAAGTGATATGCTATAGTGAGTAGGTTGATGTTGTTTAATGACAGATGTGGGTCCCTGCCCGATTACAAGGTGTGAGGGAACACCCTGAACCTATTGGGTTAAAGTAGTGAAGGGCATTTCGTAGATTTGCACTCGTGGTATTTAATGAGTAGGTGTAGAAGTGGGTATCATGGATGGCATCCCAATTATTTGGGGTTGGAAAGTTGCACCTATATTAACTTGAGAGGAGAGTTGTTGGGATTGTCCTTGTGAGAGGGAGGGTAAAGTGGTAATTAGAGGAATAGCAGGGATGGACATATTGAATTGGGTGTTGGTTGTAGGGAAAATAGGAATGGGGATGGGTGCTTCCTATTGAGAAATGGGTGCTTGAGTTCTTGTAAATGCATGAAGAGAAATAGTCTCTTCTGTGAAAGGGTGGAATAATTGGTTTGTGTAAGTATGAGGATTGAGAGTGTTATATGAATCCCCATGTTTGGATTAAGCTGCGAAATCATCTTCCTCATCTCCATTTTGAGGCTCTATGGTGGGTTGCCGCAAGGTTTGATTCCTTGCCATGAGGAGCTAGGATATGAGTTCATGATGGGATTTAGAGAGGGGTATTACGTCATATGATAAAGGGATAAAGTTATGGCCTCCCTTATAGATGAGTTCATAATGTCATTTTGCTTCCATTTCTGTGTGATCAATGGGTAGGTTAGCTTGGATCTTTACGCAAATGAAGTTGTATTGTTCCAGGGTGAGAATTGTATAGGTGGGATCTTTGCTTTGTAACCTAAGTGATCGGTGAGTCGGCCCTTGAGGGTTCATCTCTCCAATGGTAACTATGGGTCCAGTTGCGGTCATAGGATTTAAGATTTCAGCATTAAGGTTAGAAACGGGCAATGTTGCTTTGATCTGAGAAGATTCCATGTGTGTAACTAGCTTGACTAGCTAAATTTGTGTAAGCAGGGCATGCAAGCCTAGCTTGAGCAAGTTGGGCAATGTGTGCAACTATACAACATGTGCAAATATAGCATAGCAGGTAGCATGACTAACGGGGAGCGTAATTAACCTCACCATGTGCAAGCTAGCATGACCTAGCAGTGTGTGCAAGCCAGGGACTACTCAACATGTGCAAGCTAGCGTGACTACTCAGTGTAGCGTGACTACTCGGCATGTGCAAGCCAACATGACTACTCAATGAGTGCAAGCCAGCATGACCTAGCAGCATGTGCAAGCCAGCGTGACTTATCAACAGCATGTGGAAATGCGACCAGCTTGCAGCGTTACTGGGGGACAGCATGGGTGTGACTGATAAGGGTTAACGTAAGGAGCTCAAGTTGGGCTTTAGTTTTTCAGTACTTGATTTATGTGGCATTTAACAGGCAATGTGATCAGCATTTTTATTAAATGGACAACAGGTTTGACCCTCCTTCTAGCACCAATTTCTATACCGTCCAAAATTGTCGACGTAAGGCTGGAGGAAAATGAACACCGAAAGATCTTTGGAGAGATACAGATGACCCTACCTTCACGTGAGGGTAAGCTAGAAAAAGGAAGGTGGAGTGCCTTGGATGGTCTGCATGCAGATCAACCAAGGACTTCCTCGAGTGTACGCTATGGCCTACACTGGGGTTATCGTCACGAAATGTAACATGAAGAACGTAATGCAATGAAACGTAAACATGAATATAGTGAGAAAACGTACAGAGAATGTATGCAGAAAACATGCAATGAAATGGAATAATGTAGACAATGAAAAAAAATAGCACAATGGAAAGAAAAATGAAACTATGTTGTATTAATTAACAAGATGTGCACTGGTCAAAACGTAGTTGCGTGTTGCAAGTCAAACGTTAAGCTCCGATGTGAGGTGTTTACAGGCACTAGGAATCACATGCGTCTAGGCTCAGGATTGCTACTTTCTTTCTTCAAAATTGGCAACCATGTTTATGTTAATGAATAGGGTATTTATACATTTTTCTAGGCTTGGGAGTAGGATTTGCGAATGAGGTCAATGACTGTAAGATCCGTGAAAAATGGATCGCGTGACAAGTGTACATGGGCAGACTATGTTCTAGACAAAATGCATTTTATTTTACAATATATTCTAGCTTGCACGAGCTATATTACACCCATGTACGATTTATAGTGTAAGAGCTTGACTAGCTTAGAAATGTGAAAAATTTACAATAACTAATAATGTACAACAAGAGATCTTGATTTTGGCTTACTTGGAACTCCTGAATCTATGGACTGACTGCTACTAGAAATGTTTTTGTTTCACCAAGATCACTAGTGTGCATTGATCTTGTCCCGGTGTGCCCTCAGCGTGTGTCTAAAGTGCTCTAGGCCACTTTTGGTAGCTCATGCTAGGCTCATGTTGTTAGTGTGACCTCAGTGTGACCTGAGTGTGAGTTGCGCATGATCAAGCTAGAATGATTTATTTCACACCAAATTTTGATTCTTGAGACCTATCTTTCAAGTGTCATTGATACCTTACTTTAGGGATGACCTGCAAGCTAAATTTGAACTTGTTTGTGCCTTGATATGGGTCATTTTGGAAACTCATGCTGGGCTCACACTATCAACGTAAGTTGGGCATGACCCTAGCATGACCTCAGCGTGACCAACTAGAAGTGAAACATTCTGAGCTAAATTTTAACCTCTGACACCTGTTCTTTGAAGTGCAACTACTGCCTACTCTCTAGGGTGACCTGGATGATGAATTTGAGTCTATCCTTGTGCTGATTTGAGCCACTTTTGATTGGTCATGCTAGGCTCATGCTGTGAGCATGACCTCAGCATGACCAAGTCAAAATGCTTTGTTTCATTCCCAAATTTTGATTTTCTAGAGCCTATGAACAAGTAGAACTATTTCCTATCCTTAGGGATTGATTTGATGTTGAAAATTGTGCTTGGGACTACTTGATTGGACCTATTTTTTTTGGTCACATTGGGCTCATGCTCCAGCGTGACCCCAACATGACCCCAACATGACTTGGACATGAGTAAACAAATCATGTGATTTTGAGCTTAATTTTCGAGGTTCTGGAGGCTGGGAGCTGCAATGAACATCAATGAAGCTCTAGGGGAGTCTGCATGCTTGAATTTAGACTGTTTGGATTTGGTTTTAGGGCTCTAAAAGTTGGTCATGCTGTACTCATGTTGTTCTCATGCTAGGCAACATGACCTCAGCGTGACTTTAGTGTGAGTAACAAGATTTGTGCAATTCTGACTTCAAATCTTGGGTTTTGGATGTTGAAACTTGGAGTAGTCATCAGTGAGTCCCAAGGGGGCCTTGCCCATTCAAACTAGGACCATTTTGACCTGATTTGAAAGCTGTCAGGGTTGGTCACATTGAGGGCAAGCTAGCTTGACAACATGACCAAGCTGGCTTGAGTTCCATGCCTTAGTTGAGTTTTTGCCTCTTGAATGCTGAAAGAGCTTGAGTCGTTCTTATTTCAAAGTGTCTATGCTAAGATTTTTTGGTGTTTCAGGTATTTTACCTTGATCTAATCTATTTCTACATGAGTCAATGTGATAGTATGAACATTTTGGAACTTTTGGTTTGAAGGTTGTTCGATGGTAACTTTAGAAGTAATTAATGCAAGGTTAGCAACCATATATGTCTATAAGGATTTAGTTGGATTGTTGGATCTAAAGAAAGATTTTTTTAGGCTTATGCTTAGAACCACTTAGATTGTTATCCAACTATAAGTTCATGGCCTTCCTTGCATTTCGCTATTGAGGCTACGATGGAATTTTTTCTACATAGGTGGTACAAGTAGCAAGGGAGAAGTATTAGGGGATGTAGAGTAAGTTGGTGGATATGGAGGAGGATAAGTGAAATGAGACTTGGTTTGTAGAGTAGGTTTTCTATGATATTATAGAGGATAGTAGTGATGAAAGAAAGGAGTGTGGCTTGTAGAGTCACAATGAGATGCATGTTGTTGGACATAGTATCCACATGGGTTTGATAACCAGTAAGAATGTTGCTATCATAGTTGTAGCATCCATCATGATTGTCAGTTTTTCCTTTGCTGATAATGTTCTTGAGGTTGAGATGATGCTTCACTTGCATAATATTATGATGAGTGGAATTGCTATTGATAATTACCTTGTGGATAATGCAATCTCCTAGGTGTTTACCTTTTTGTCAATTTTGGACTTAAAGTATACACCCCAAATTCTTATAGATGTGATAATATAGGACACCATCCCTTAGAATGTTCATATTGATAAATGATACATTATTTATTATTTTTTTCTAAATCTACAGCCTAATCAAATGCTACAACATTACCTTTCTATTGATAGTAGTTATGGCATGTATCTTTCCTTCTCCTTTTGTTTCTATCTTTATTTCCTTCATTTTTACTTCCACAATATTAAGAGTAGTTTGGAACTTCTCATCAAAGGAGTTCCATATTATATCTACCTTAGTTGATATTTTTATAACAAAATTTTGAATTAGCAATGATTTTCTTTGTACCACTTCATGTAATGATGCTTTCTCCTTTGAATCACAAAATATACCTCACTTTTATACATTGAGGGATCCTTGTTATGTTCCTTTATACTTTCTTGTTTTTTAATTTCTCCTTATTTCTTTGCTACTTGATCAATTAGTCTTGGAATTTGATGAACTTTTATTTCTAAAATTATTCCTTAGGCATAGAGTCTAAGAGCTTCTTGTTTTTGTTTTAAAGTCCATATACTATGTGGTGAAGCTATTTCCTTTGAGAAAACCCATTACCTAGGCATTAGTGTAAGAGAGAGTAATACCCTAGAGTATATCTAGTACTTATCATTAAACAAATCTATCATTGTACTTCATCTATGAATGGATTCTTACTCCAATGAGTAGTA
This sequence comes from Gnetum montanum, assembly GCA_015680685.1. NCBI lineage: Eukaryota > Viridiplantae > Streptophyta > Gnetopsida > Gnetales > Gnetaceae > Gnetum > Gnetum montanum. The sequence continues at coordinate 203,597 of MNCI01035466.1, forward strand.
CCATATTTCATCTTCTTTAATGAGTGTCCTGGGAAATTGTTTGAGTTTCTGCTACTTATTTTCAATGTTTTACAAGACACAAGTATCATAAAAGGCTTGTAAATGATGTTTTGGATTAGCATTGTACCCTCCTTCAAACTTAGGGATATTATTTATATCAAGCTATTTGGTTTGGCTATTCTTATAATGCATAGAAGAAATTTGAACTACTTTTGAAATGTTGATCATGTTCCTTGTAGCAAGAAATAGTTCATCATAGTCAGTATGTCCATGATGACCCCTATCATAACCACATCTTCTATGATGTGACTCTTTGTGCCTTTGTTTCCAATGATGCTCCTCTTCCTCTTGTAGTTGACTATGCTTTCATTTTTCCATTACTACGATGAGATTTTCACTCATCTCCATCTTAGTTTCTATCATTCATCCTTCAGTCTCAACCATGGTCCCTCTTGCCAGATTTTAACAATGAGGAGGATGGTGAAGGTGGAGGCCTAGGATAGTGATACCTACTAGTCCATCTCTTGTGCTTCTTTGATTGTTCTTTTTTCTTTTTCATTTCTTTTTATTTTTCTTCTGATGAATGGTTAGGAGATCTTTTCCTTGAATTTCTTCTTATTTTTGAATTCATCCTCCCCTCATCTTGGTTATTCAATAAGTTTGATTGTAATCATTAGTGAAGTGTGTCTTTATCACTTAAAGGATGAGGATCTTGTTATTGAGATTTCCTTAAGAAAAATTGGGAATCATTTTTTTGTGACTATAGAAATAATGGTGTTAGGATTTTCTTATCTTTGAAGGCTTCATACCATGCCTTCATGTTTTGATCTTTTCTATGCTAGGCATCTGTTAACTAATAATTTGTGAAGATATGGTCTATTACCTCATAGTCTAGGCTTGATGTTTTAATCCCTAGCTTCATGAGATTTTCCATGAACATTGCAGGAATAGACCGATTGGGAGGTAACAAAATATTATCCTCCATATTCCTCCAACATAGCTATTCATCTTGATAGAGAATACAAGTAAATTCTTGATAGTAGAGATTTGGATGTGCATAGACCACTTTCAAATGTTGAAGTATTTTACTAATAGCCCTTTTAGATCTATCATGCTACTAATTGGAATCATCTACATGTGATGGTGAACCATTCTTATGAGAAGAATCTAGCTTAGTTGTTTTGATAAAGTTTGCATTGATGTGTTATTATTATTATTATTTTATTCGAAAGATGATTTCTTACATTTCTGTACAACTTTATATGGATTCACCATCTACTAATACTTAGCATACATAGCTAAACTACATCCCCAAAAATGATGCCAATGATGAGTAGTAGGTATTTCCTATGACCAATCATATGAATCACTAGTGTGTATGTGTGCTTTGGTCAAATTTCATGGACTTAATATTCCTAGATAGTAAAATTTTTAATTGTTAGTTATTATCTTTCCAATTAACACATATGTTATTCTTTGCATATGATTAAGTGTGACTAAGGCATAAGATATTTATTTTTATTCTTTTTATTATTTTTTCCACTTGCTAAAGGATTAAGTAAAGTAAGATTTAATATTTTACTATTTAAACTAACTAACTAATTAAATACTTCATTCACTAACTAGCATGATGTAGAGCATCCATTATCATTTTCTATACACATCCAAAATGTATATTAACGCTATTGGGTTATCAAGTGTATACTACTAGGCATACCAAGTTTTCACTATTGGGATTACCAAGTATTAATATATTTTGTTTAAAATGATCATACTTATGTTACTTATAAATGATAATATTAATTTCTTAACAAGAAGAAAATAAATTGCATGTAAAGTAAATTTTTGAAAAGTAAATTTTTGTTAGTCCAAGTGTTGCAATGGATAGAAGAAATTTTGATTAAGTTTCTGCTTATACAAATGTGTCCAAGTATAGATGCACTTGAATAAAATTCTATACAATCACTTGAATCCACATTGTGAGCACTTATAGGAAAAATATTCTATCTTCCAAAGAAACAGATTGCAAGAGTTTGGCTAAGAAAATGACTAGAAGGTACCATAAATGTGAGTGGTATGTGTATTTATATAGGCAATGCCTATATCAATGTTTACATACCTATGTCAATGCATCCTAAGATATGTTGATAGGGCCTCTACATAGTGAAATATTTTATAGTAGTTAGTATAAATTGATGCCTAGTAGTCATAGGAGGATTTATGAAACCAATTAGATCTAAATCCAAATTTTAAAAGGACCATGTAATTTGAGACATATTAAGCTCTTGTGAAGGAATGTGAATAAGAGAACTATGCCTCTAGTAAGTATCACATGTTTTAACAAGATGATAAGCATCTTTGGCTAAGGTTGGCCACCAATAGTATAAAGAAATTAGACAAGTAGCTAGGGAGTGTAAACCTAAGTATTAGTTACAAACTCTTGAATGAACATGATCAAGGACCATCTTAGACTTTGCAGGACTAAGATAATGTGAAAGAATAGTGGTAGAAGAAACTTGATAAAGAATATCAAAAGACACTAATGAAAAATGTTGACTACTTTTACCCAAGACATCCTTTTGAGTAGGCATAAGATGCCTAGGAGTTTCCATAGTTGTAAGGTAGTGAAGAAGATTAGCATATTATTGATTATGATATTATAAATTCATAATGCTTACTAATGTGTTGGAAGATTACATGATAGGTGATAAGCTAATAGAATAGATGAGGTAATTATGCATAGTGGCAAGATTACCATGAATGACTAGAGTTGTCAGTGCATTAGTTATCATGTTCTTAGAATGAGGAATATGACTCAAAGTATGAGTAGAGAAGGAAAAAATAAGTTCTCTAGCCATTTGAAGGTAGGGAAGCAAGTGGGGAGCTTTGCAATCATAGTCATGATTAATATGAGTTATGATGAACTATGATTCATAGTAAATAGTATTAGTTTTGATATGATTTTACAAAGCAAGTAGAAGACCTCATATGAAGGCTTCATATTTAGCAACATTATTAGTACAATGAAAATTGAGTTTTAATCTTGATAGATAACTTGTTTAGTAGAAAGCATAAGAAATAAGTTACACTAGATTTGAGGGATGTGTGTGCTCTATCAAAATAAAGGACAAAATCTCCTACATCAAGTTATAGACTATGTATAGTATCAATTATTTTAGAAGAAGAGATAAGATTAGCTATAACTTAACCTTTGATCAAGTATTGAGACAAGAAAGGAAGACCAAACCCTATAAGACAAGTATTTCATTGAGTTAAGAAATGATTATTAGAAGGATTAATAGCCATAACATTAAAAATCTTAGTGTTTAGAAGGTACTACCTCTTGAGAGTGAAGAAAATACTTAAGCAAGATTTTCTACTATTAGAATATCTAGTCTCATGGTTTGAAAATGGGTGAGATATGTAGTATATAGGAAGATCAACTATGTCTTCTCATCATTGAGACAACATAGTAGAGATGGAATGGTTAGACTTAAAAAGATAAAAATAAAAATGTTGATAAAATTGCAAAGGATGGGGAATAGGAAGCATAGTTAAGGCTTCTTTGATAGAATTAAGGGTTTTCTGGCACTCCTAATCATTGATGCAGGAAGAGGATTTATGAAGAAAATGAACTAATGGATGAAGACGTTTAGTATGATTAGAAATGAAGTGATGAATTGATTGAAGAAGATCTTAAAGGACATGCATACCTTGAATGTCCTTAGAAGGTGCAAGATCTATTGATGTTTTGGTATGTCAAAACCTTAAGGAAAATAAAGAACATAGATTGTTTATGTTATATGATGATCTTGTACGACATAAATGAGAACTCAAGGAAATGAAATTGACAACAAGATGTTAAAATGAAAACTACATGAGAAAGATAAGAGAATGGAAAAATATGGATGAAAATGAAAGATACAAGTCAAATGAAGATGCTTCAAGGATAAGAAAGAAGGTAAATTAACAAAAAAAATCCTTAAAAGACAAAGATGAAAAGTTGAGGAGACATATCCTAAAAATAGAAGATGTCTCTATCTTGGAGGGGACATCTTCCTAGAGACATTCCACAAGAGACATCCTATTTTTCCAAAGAAATGTCTATCCTAAATTGAGGCTAGTCTTAGGTAGATGTCCTAACTTTGAAGAAGACATTTACACTAGTTGTTGCATACATTTTGAGGAGTTTTTAGAAACTTTGAGGCTATAAGAAGATACCAAATTCTTGGGAATTATGTAAGTAGTGTTCACATTAGATCAATAATTGTCTCATCTATGCTATTGTATTCTTGTTGTTCATTGTAACATTATTTTCTTGGTTGTATGTTGTATTGAGCTTCAATGACAAGGACTTGTAAATTTATTTTATTCTTTCCTTCTATTTTTTTCTAATTTTTATAGCCCTATGGGGTTGATTCAATTCTTGCAATAAGGAATCCTCATTGAGCTTCTCAGGATCTTGCATGCTTGAGTGGTTTTGTAGGGTCAAAACACATTGAAGTAGAGCTCAATTTTGTAAAGGTTGTGGGATCCTTGAAATCACATTCTAAGCTTCTTAGAACCTTGTGGGATTAAGTGGTTTCACAATGATGAAACACTTCAATGCAGAGCTCAAAGCTTGTACAGGCTATGGTGTTCTTCAAACCATATTCTATTGAGAAATAAAGTATGGAGGTGTGCTCAGATTCTACCCTTTGAGTGTGAAAGTACTGAAGTTGGGGCACTATGTAAAATTTGATGTTTTTATATGACATGTGTAATTTCAATTTTGGAGTTTATTCAACCCCTCTTCTAGGTTCTTGATCCACAAGTGGTATTAGAGCTCGATACTCTTATGTTTGGCTTCAGATTTCAAATAGTAAACTATGGAGGAAACATCCTACATAAAATCACCAATGTCTGATAGGTTCAATCTTGCCTATTTAAAGGCAAGGATGCAAGCTTCTTTAATTCAATGAAGTTTGTGGTATGGAAGTCCATCCTTGAAGGTTATACACCACCTACCAATAGTGCATCAAAGGCCCTTAAGCCATGGAGAAAGTGGTCACTAGAAGAAAGACATAAGTTTATTTATGATTCTAAAGAAAAAAATTGTTTATATTGTGCATTAAATAAGTCTTAATTTAATAGAATAGTTTGATGTAGAATTTCTAAGAAAATTTGGGAAGCCTTAGAATCTACCTATGAGGGAACATCCATAGTTAAATAATCAAAACTTTTCTTTTTCAAAGTGAGTACAACAAAGTTAAAATGAGAGAAGGTGAAAAGATAAAATATTTTTCTCTAGGGCATATGATCTATTTGTAGAAATTAGGGAAACAAGTAAGAATTTGTCTAAAAGTGACGTAATCATTAAAATGATTAGAACACTACAACCTGAATTTAGACCTAAGGTTACAATTATGGAAGAGATTAGGGATTTTTCAATCTTAAAATTTGAAGAGCTCCAAAGTGCTTTTATTGCTTATGAAATGAATCTCATAAGTGAATAAGCAATAAATGAAAATCCCATTGCCTTGAAATCAACATCCAAAGAGAAGGACTTGGTTGAACAAGAAATGAACAATGAGGAAGAAATAATACTTTTATCAAGAAGAATTCATAGACTTCTAGCAAAAATGGGTAAGAGATTCAATAAAAAAGGATCCAACCAATTCAACACCAAAAGTAAGGATAGAGGTAAGAATTTTCCAAACTCAAATTTTGATGTTTTTTCAATAGAATGTTGGGTATGTGGTGAACAAGGCCATGTGGCCTCTGAATATTCTAGCAATGGTAGATTAAAATGAAAATATAGGAATGATATGGATATGGAAAAGACAAAATTCTACACAAGTTGGAATGATGAAGGAAAAAGTGAAGAAGAGATGGATGATACTTCAAAAGATTCACATCTCATATGTATGGCTCTTACAGATGACAATGCTATCCTTTTTGATGATGATGATCAAACTAAAATTGATGAAGAAAGGTATGACATTTTATGTAATGAGCTTATATATTTTTAAAATATTTGTATAAAGTTTATTAAGGAACTAAAAAATAAGGACCAATAGATCTCTTTGTTAACTATGAAAGTTTTAGATCTCAAAAAAGAAACCTCAGATCTAAGGGTTAAGAATGAGAAAATAACCCTATCCTATGAGTAGATTAAGGAAGAACTTGTAAATGAGAGGTAGATCAAAGGAAAAGAATCTCTTTGAATAATTCTTGAATAGAGAAGAAGTTAAAATGACAAAAGTGGACTAGGATTCTATGAATAATAACAAGTGTCTAACATAATCTCATCTGAATAATAGATCACTTCAAAGATTGAGGTAACTACAAACACTACAAATAAGCAAAGGATAACTCCAAGGTTTAATAAGTTCAATAAAAAGATTAGGTGTTTTTATTGTAATAGATTTGGACATAAGAAATGGAATTACAATTTAAATTTTTATCATATGAACATTTGGACATATCACAAAACTTCTTGGTCTTATCCAAATATGTCTAGAAAGCTATCTATGTAGGATAATAAGAAAATGGAGAGAACTCAAAAAGACAAGGGTGTTAGGAAGGTATGGAGAGTTAATAGAAAAGAAGAAGATTACAAGAAAAACCTCTTCAACAAATTTTTTAAGGAGAGCCATTCATTGGAAATAAAAGAAGTGTGCATAAGAGGAGGTACCTAAAAAGGTGGATCTCACTCTCAAGCTCCTTAGGAACCTTCATTTTCTTTAGCAAAAATGGTAAGTAAAGGTGAGTTTTTTAGTTCATTGTGAATATATCTTAAGACTATAATCCTTGGTAGCCATAATTGAGCCCTTTTTGATGAGCAGTTGAATCTCAGCCTTGATGAGATGTCTTCATGATTGAAGAGATGTCTACTTCTATAAAGAAATGTCTATATGTGATCTTGCTCGATGTGATAGAGATGTTTACTTTTCTAGTGAGATGTCTATCTATTGTTTTTAGGCATGGCATAGATTTCCATCTCTCAATGAATATATCTATCTTTTTGTAAAAAATTCCTCATTGAGTGCAATTATGAAAATCTAAATCCTCATTCTTTCATTCATTCTTTCATGTCATAGCATAGATGACGAAGAGGAGATTACCAAGGCTTCATTAAAAATAGTGACTTATGAATTTTCCTTTAAATCCATGGCCCACAAGAAGGTTGAAACATTAAGGCCACTACCAAGGAAGATTAAGAAATGAAATGGAGCTTCCTCTAGTGTTGTTCACACCTACACTCCATAGGTTAGGTCCCTTGATGCCTAGCATCGGTTTGAGGCAACTACAACCATTTCTATCATCTTTGAGCATTCTATTTATATCCAGTAGCATCATTATAAAGAAATAATGGGATTTTTCCATGTTTGGAATTGGGTTACATTCATTTCAATGAGTTATTATGTTCTTGAAATTCTCATAAGAGAAATTTTTTTAACATTGTCATTAAAAATGCATTTTTTGGAGATTTCACTATCATGGTTGGAGGTATGTTAATTGATGTTTCTCCTCAAGTAGTTAATGCAATTCTTGTGATATCCAATGTTGATGTTTTTAGTATCACAATTCATTCCATGAATGATGTGATTCCTATTTACCAAGATGAATTTTGCAATGCTTTGTTTGATCAGTTAGTGTCTTTGCATAGTGAGAGAATTTATAGAAGTTAGATGGAAAAAGATGCTTTTATTATCTCCTTATTATTTTATATAATATCATTTTAAATAGAGGAAGCTATAACTATTTACTACCACCCAAAGCATTTTCTCTCTATTGCCTTCTCATAGGGCACCCCTTGGATTTGGGTCACACTCTCTATTGAGACATGTTGGGACTATTCACTACGGAGAGAATCTATGGGCACCCTCACCTCATCAGTTTGCTAATATGATAGAGAGGTATTTCTATTCTTGACATGCCTTTACTTAAAGGTAAGTGGTACCTTGGTGATTATTCTAAAAAGAGGAGCTTCATCCATGTTGATAAAGAAGAACCCAACACCAGGCCTTAAAAATCTAGAAAGAAGGGATTTGCATCACCATATTAGGCATCTCCTTAATTGAGAAGGTCTAAATATATTGGAAAATAGGTAACATCATCTCTAAAGAAGATACTAAATCCCTTTGTTTGTACTATTGGATGGATTGGCAAAATCCTCTTTTACTTTTGTAAGAAAATGGACACAACTAGGATACCTCTTTCTCCTGATGGGCACTATTTTGAGGAGATTACCACTTCTTCCATATTAAATAGTGAAGAGGATTGTCTAGCCCCATCGAGACATTCAGTAGTAGATGGGCCTTCCCAGGCTTATGACTTAGGAAATTCCTTTGATTTAGAGGAGGATGATGCACCTCTAGCATGTATGTAGGGGACGCTTCTTGATCCCATGCATCTTGAATGTAGTTGGCATCATCAAGATGATGCTCCAAGGAAATTTGAGCAACAAGCCATAGAAAAAATCTTTGCAACTTCTTTTCAATGGACACCTACTGATCCTATCACCTATGAAAGAAAGAGTGCTTGTTCATCCTCTTATCAAGCTCCATTCAAATAGGATCCACTAGCTTCATTTTGATTTCAAGTGAAGCTTCATCCATGAAGAGATCTAGTTTAGATACCTTCTTTAGATAATGGCAATAAGCAGCATGTCTTCAACACCAGTACTAGTACTAATGAGGAGGAGGAGGAGAGCTACAAATCTTCTCGTGATGTAGTTTCTTTTGATGAGGATTTAGATGATGTGACTGAGGTTATTAATTATAATCCTAAGGCGATCTTTCCTTTCTTTGATGATGTCCAAAAAGAGGGGGAGTTTTTTTATTATAGGTTGTGGATATATAAACAACTATACATATTGTGAAAAGTTTGAATATGGATAGACTATGATATTATTATTTTTCTATTCAAATATCATGGTTATGTATTTTTGTTGTAATTTATGGAGACAGGTTTTGCCTTGAATAATATATTGGAGATTTCTTGGTTTTCATCTTATTATGAACTCATTCTCTTTATACCCTATGCCTTGAGCCTTAGAGCCTTATCTCAGTGATAACCTTGGTTTCCATTGGAATTTATATGTCTTAACTATTTTTATTGTTTAATTTTATTTACTCACCCATTTTCTTAGATTTTGGAAATTACTAGAAATGGGGAGATTGTTGATGTTTTGGTATGTTAAATCATTAAGGAAAATGGAGAACATAGATTGTTTGTGATCTGTGATGATCTTGTAGGACATGAATGAGAACTCAAGGGAATGAGATCTACAACAAGATGTTAGAATGAAGACTACATGGACAAGATAAGAGCATGGAAAAATATGGATGAAAACAAAGGCTACAAGTCAAATGAAGATGCTTCAAGGATTGGAAAGAAGGAAAATTGATGGGAGAAAGCCTCAAAAGATAAAGGTTGATTGAGAAGATGTCTCCTAAAAATAGTAAACATCTCTATCCTAGAGGAGACATCTTCCTAAAGATGATTACATCCTAGTTTTCCAGAGAGATGTCTTTCCTGAATTGAGGATAATCTTAGGTAAACATCCCAACTTTGAAGGAGACATCTACACTTGTTGTTTGGTAGTTGTTGCATGAATTTTAAGGAGCTCTTAGAAACTTTGAGGTTATTATAAAATACCAAATTCTTGAAATTGTATAAACACTATTCACATCAGATCAATCAATATCTCATCTTTGCTATTGTATTCTTGTTCTTTATTGTAACATCATTTGCTTCTTTGTATGTTTTAATGAGCTTCAATGATAAGGACTTGTGAATTTAATTAAATTCTTTCCTTGTGTCTTTTTTCTCTTATAGCTTGTGGGGTTGATGTACTTCTTGTAAGAAGGCATCCTCATTGATCTTGTCAAGATCCTAGAGGATTGAGTGGTTTTGTAGTGTCAAAACACTCCATAGTAGAGCTCAATTTTGTAAAGGTTGTGGGATCCTTAAAATCATATGTTGAGCTTGTTCGGACATTATGGGATTGAGTGGTTTCATAGTAATGAAACACTCCAATGTAGAGCTCAGAGCTTGTACAAGGTGTGGTGCCCTTCAAATCACATTTTATTAAGAAACAAAGTTAAGACGCATGCACAAATTCTACCCTTTGAGTGTGGAAGTACCCAAGTTAGGAAACCACATAAAATTTGGTATTTTTATGTGATAGGTGAAATTTCAATTGGGGAACTTATTCAACTCCCCTTATAAGTTATTAATTCACAAGATGTATAATATCTTTGACTTTATCAAGATCAATGGCTATGCCATCTTGGAAGATAAGGTAATCTAACATTTTTCTTATAAGAATCCAAAAATACATTTCTTAGGACTAAGACATAGGTTGAACTTGTTGCAACAAGCTAGAACATGATCTAAATCAGAAGAATGATTAGTAGTGAAGGTATACTTGATGATTAAGTTGTTAACATAGTTGTTAGCTAGATCAAACATCTTATCATTATAAATAAAATTCATGACTTCTAGGTAGGTAGCTCCATCATTTTTGAGATCAAAGAGCATGTTGGGGTAGAAAAATTTTCTCCATGGAGTCATAAATGTGATATAGTGCTGGTGGTCTAGATTTATCTAGATTTGATTATAACTAGAATAGCCATCCATAAAGGATGAAAGAGTGTGACCAGGATTAGAAGTGATTATCTAATCTATATTAAGAAAAGGGAAATCATTGTTAAGAGTGATCTTATTAAGATCTCTAAATTTTGTACAAATACGAATCCCACCAATATTATTGGAAAGTAAAATCATATTAGAAACTTAATTAGAATAATTGATAGGATGGATGAATTCATCATTAAAAATTTTTGTTATTTCTTCTTTTATAGTAAGAGCTATGATAGGATGAATCTTCCTAACCTTTTGTTTTATAGGTTTGGAACCTTCCTTCAAGATGATATTATGCTAAACATGCCTTGGATCTAGATAAGACATATCATTATATTCCTAAGTGAAAGAAATTGAATATTTCTATAAGATTGCTAGAATAGACTCTCGAAAGTCTAATGAAAGAAGGGCACTAAGCTAAAAAAGCTTTTATTTATCTTTGTAACTCAGCATGGGAAGATCGATTAGTTGATTATTAGTTAAGAGAATCTCTCGATCTAAGAAAGAGAGATTATATTAAGGTATAAGCTCATCTTCACTAACATCTAAAGAAGATATGAGAGAAGCTAAGTTTGATGCTAAGTCAAGGAAAGAAAGATATAGATTTTTACATACCTGGCTTACAGTATTACTCAAGATCAAAGGTTGAAGCAAAGACTTTGGACAAGTAGCCATATTCACCTAGGCTAGAATAAGAGGATTATATTTGCTCTTAGAAGAAGAGAAAACATTAAAAATAAGAAGGAAAAGTCAAACGTAAGATGGATGTCAAAAGTCTAAGAGCGTGTATCATTTTTATAATCTAAAATGACATCAAGAGGAACAATTAGGCATACAAGCTTTCATTTGCATTGAGCACTACTAAGAATCAACCCATGAGCTTTTAGAAAATGATAGAACAACAAGAACTTCCAAAAAAAGATGGCAAGTGGTAGTAGTAGTGGTAGATAGGGGATCAAATGTGGATCTAGTAGTAGTAATGAATTGCCTCAATCCTACTCACTAGAGCTTAGATGTAAGATACCCAAATCCTATTTAGGAATTTTTATTTGATTTTTCTATTAATTTAGCATTACTGTAATGGAAGTTTCAGAATATGCCAAAATTCTAAAATATTTTTATAGGTATTAGAGTTTGAAGCTTGAATTTGATGTTGTCTAGAAGCTTAGAGTATATTTAAGGTAAGAATCTATGTTTTAGTTCAATTTTGTGATGGGGATTGAGAAGCCTAGAACATTACTTAGGTTTTTTGCATTTTTAGATATTTTCTTAGATATGTGACTAGAAATTCAATGCATGCATTGATTTCTTACTCTACCTTGCTAATCAACTTAAGATGCATAAAAATCTAGGGCTTTTATATAGATTTTAAAGTAAAATTTGTTTAGATATAAGAATCTTCATGTCACTACTATAGTGTTCTTCATAGCAGCATAGTTAGGGCAACAAATTTTAGATTTTTGAGGAGTTTTAAGATAAATCTAAAAAATTTATTAGATAAGTAGAAAAAATTGTAGTTAAATTCACATTTTCATGAATGAATTTACAATCATATTTACAAAATAGTATACAAAATTTTTTTTTGGGGTTTCAATCCATGAAGAACATGATGTGGGATAAACATCATGCAAAGTTTTGATGTAGCAGAAAGAAAGTGTTTTTGTAAAATGCTCAGTATTGATGAAATCATGTGTTAAAATTGAGTTTTAAATAGGATACGTCAAAATTTGAAGTTAGTGTTATGCCAAAAGTGTATGAAACTATGCATCAAAATAAATGATGTATGATGTTAAAGTTATTTTTTCCAAACATGAATTTCAATGCATTGTGGAGATTGTTTTGACATGAAACATCATAACTTAGATTTTCCACTTAGGAGTTTTTGTCAAAAACTAAAGAGAAAATGATTTAAGATGTCAAAATTAGATTCAATGCATCACGTAAAAGGAGCTAAATGAATAGACATGGAGTATGAACATTTTGATGTGAAGAGTTTCAACATATTTTATTTTGCTTTTGACATGATCTTATTTTTCTTGTAGAGATGTTGTAGCACTAATACTTCTTGTTATCAAACCAATGTACTTCTTTCTTGTTGATGAAAGAAGTATCTTGGAGAATAAGTGAAGGAAGGCTAGTCCAATAATAATCAAGCCACTAGTTGAAGATAACACATTGATTCTGCCAAAGCTATGGATGAGGAAAGGGATTGCAAAATTACTAATATTCTACATTACTGACTTTCATTTGGTGATTTAGATGGGCTTATGAGAAGTGTTCCTACAAGCTTTGGAGATAATGCTTCATAGATTCTATGGAGAGCTTACATAAATTATCTAAAAGCTATGTTTAGACATTGAAAAGTTGACCAACAATGTCTTAGTGTATAGAAAATGCCTAGAAAAACTATGGAAATGAAAGGAATATCAACAATTTAGTGCCAATAGCACATTGTTACTAGAGACACAAACTACTAGAACAATGTCTAACCCACTAGGTGCACACATTTTTGTTAAAAGGTGATTTAGAAAATCTTTAAAGTTAGAAGAATGTTAGCCTTTATTGCCTAAAGAAACTAAGTTTGATTTTATGGTATTGGTTTATTTACCGAAACATTCAAAGCCTTGATTACATGACATTTCTTCAGAATTTATTGTGAGATCTATTACAATATTGAAATTTGAGAACTCAAGTGATGTCAGTTCAATGTATAATATAGGAGCTTAAGGATGAATAAATTATGAAGAAAATATGAAAATAGGAGGTGTTTTCATTCATTATGAAATGAAGTTTGATATGAGCATGTAGAATGACTAAAGGGATCAAGGATTATCCTAAAGGTTAAAGGTAAGCATAAGCATTTTAAAAATATATGTTTATATATTATTTTCTAAGAGTAATAGTTAGTTGATAGAAGCTAATGGTTATTTGCAAGTCAAATAAACATTGACAACATAAAGTTCATTTATTTCACAGGAGATGTAGAGGAGTATAAGGTAAGATCCATAAGTAAGATAGTAAGTGTTCAAAAGTGGGTTTTTAAAGGTGAGAAAATCAAATATTTTGGAAGGTTTGATAGGGAAAGAATTCTATGTGCTTTAGGCTTAAGGCATACCCACCCTAGTATGGCAATGTTAGCTTAATGAAGAGTTATGTTTCCAACAAAATAGTTTTTGTCATTCATAAAGATGAAAAACAAGTGATGATCACTTGGGATTTGACTACACTGATGTATTGGTTGGGGTTCCTAGAAAAAAAGAATAAAGATTAATAGCACCATGTTGGATTTAGTGAATCTACTAGGAGTGGATGGAATCATAGAACAGAGACATTATGAACATGAATAAAGGGAACAAAAAGGATTTGAAAAAACTTTGTCCTTTAGTTAAAGAAAGAATCTTTTGTAATAAAATTAGATAGAAATGGAAAATAGTCCCTAGGAGGTTGTATGGATTATACAAGGCTATGTTCTAAGGAAGGGTAGCTAATTAGACATCAATGATCTATCAAGGGATAGTTGAAGAGATAGAAAAACTACCTTAGTAGAACAAGAAAGGAAAGAAGACAATATTGAGAAAAAGGCTTAATTTTGGATTTTCTTATGAGTTAACAAGAGTAATGGCAATTTTGTTTGCCTATGATAAGGAAAAGAAATTTAACATTACTTTATAAGTATACCTTAGGCCTCTATTGTGTGAAGAGTTTAAAGTTTACCTATAGCATTAAAGGTAAAGGTCCTTTGACATCAAAGTTAAAGACTAGTGAAGGGGTTGGGTTTTTAGTATTTGAAAGTATTGAAGAACCCTAGAAGAAAATAAGTGGGAGTGCCAAAGCATGAAAGGAGGCAATTTTGGAGAGTACTTATAAAACTGTGGAGAAAGAAAAAGCATCCAAGAAAAAAAAGTATTTCAGAGGAAAAGATCACTTTAAGGACATTAGAAATCAAGATCTCTAAATAGAATTTAGAAGCAAAAGTAAGTGTTATATGCTAATTTTTTTGAAATTTTTACTAATTATTTTTTACACAACATCATTTCTAGTTTTCACTTGATTGAGAAATGACATAACACTAATACCTAGTCATTTTCTTAATCGTAAAGGCTATAAGAGATAAGACGGGTTTAGAGTATGAAGTAAAGAAGCTACATTCCATCCTTCCATTAATTCTAGAAGGATAAAATAAAGGTATGAGCTTGGAGGAAAATGAGTTCTTGGATAAATTATTTATGTCAAAGGAAAATAAAAGAAAAAGAGAAAATATGGGCCTTTCAAATTTTCTTGATTTAATTGCTAATGAAGTAGGCCAAGAAAAATAAAAGGATGGGTATGGAGGAAGAGATGAACTTTTAGAGTTTGAGTTTCGTCCTTCTCCTCTAGTAGATGTTACTTCTCATAGAAAATTATTTTTGATCGATTCTAAGGATTGTAAGTGGATAAAGGAAGTGACTATCTCCAGACTCTCCACATCATATGATAGATGTAAATGATGTGATGTTAAAAGTTTTGACATTAAGAAAATTTTAACCTGAATAATACTTAACAAATTTTTTCTCCTTGCTAGAGATGAGAAGAAAAATTTGGGTTTACGTCAAAGAGAAGCAAATGATATTGGAGGGTCTAACAAAAGATATGGAGGAAAAATTTAATTTGATGTCTCTAGAGTAAGGTAAGTTAAAAACATTATTTTCATTAACTAACATTCATTAGTTAAAGAGAAAATTTGATGTTCTCTTGGTTGAAATGTAGAAATAGCTATAAAATTAGATTAGAATCATGTGATGTTCCATGATCTTGCAATAAACATAAATGTCATAGTAGAAAAGATTACTGTAGATAAAATAAGTGCAACTCTTAACTATACAAAGGATATGGAAGTTTTGGTCATTGAACATGTCTATACCAATGCCATACATCTAGACTCATTGGTGTAGGTAATAAAGATAAAGAAGAAAGTAATAAACAAATAAAGTAGTTACATGACCAAGTAGAACTGTTAGAAGAAAAAATCCATGGCAGCAACATGGTGAGGCACAATCCTCCTCCCCATGAATATTGGATGAAAAGGAATAAAGTAGTTGAGTTTCAAAGAGCATTGATAGAGAAAAAATAGTTAGCTTTGGCCATGAATTGATTCATAACAAGTTTTAGAAACTTAAATATAACTTGAAAAAGCTAGGGAAGGAAATGGAAAATAAGTAAAAAGTGGTACAAAAGATAGTACCAAAAGCTTATGAAAGAAAATAAAGAGTTTTATGTAGATAAGTAAATAAAGAGTCTATTCATTAAATAGATTTTTAATGATTTTTCACAAAGTATGGTAATCATCACACTAGTAGAGGAATAGAAGAGTCTTAAAGAGGAACCAATAATAGAAGGGGAAGATGTTGACATCTCTCTAGAAGAGATAAAGACCTACAAAGAAGAATGGGTAGCTATACTATCAAAGACTCTAAATTTAGACTTTGACAAATTAGACAGCTTAGAGGAGATAAAACATTGAATCCTAGTAATCTATTAAGAAACCCAAGGTAAGTAGTAATACTTACAAGCATTGATTTCATTTTCTTTCCATCTAGAGATAGTATAAAATAAACTAATTCTTGTGATCTTGTTTGTTTATTTGTAGAACCCAAAGAGAATAGCTAAAGGCTAGTAGTAGAAGAACCTATGCCAATGCAAATTGATGAGGAGAAAGAGGATGAAATGATTAAAGAATAAGGATATTGAGTTAACTTTTATTTTTTTCTCTACATCATTGATTTACGATGCAAAAATTTTATAAAGAATGTCAAGTGTATTTGATGTCACTCAAAAGTTATGACATGTGTAAAAAATTATGTAAAGAAAGTTTTCTAAGAAATAAAATTTTGACTTTTCATGTCATTTTTCTTCTTAGTAATAATGATGATGAATTGATGTGACATGTAGAAATTAAAAACCATTTCTTAAACTAACGTTATCCGTTAACAAAAAATGATTAGAGAGAAAAAAAGTTAAAGAAAATTCACTAACCACCATTACCTAATGATAGCAAATAGCAAAAAGAAAGCAATAGGAAAATTGTAACATGTGTTAATAGATGTCCACCACTTAATGAAAAATAAAATATGGTAAATAAAACCAAAGTATGAAGGAGCTAAGGATCTAAGATTATAGTATTTGCAATCAATTTCCAAGTTGTAGAATAAGAAGGATAAGGAGAATCCTTCTTCTTAGATGAAGATATTCCCAATTCACCAAAGCCTATGTCTATGAAATCAACATTAGAGATAGACTCATTTATCAAGTCAATAGAATGAGAATTAAAATTAGAGTTTTTGGAAGAGTGAGAGATTGTAGGCTTACCTATATATTCAAGTTGAATCTTAGCTAGTTGCCACCAAGCTAATAGGAACATGTCTCTCTATCTAAATGAGAACTACCAGGAATGTGTCTATTCACAAAGATTATAACCTCATGATTGTGAACATGTATATGAATCTTTTGATTTATAGGAGATGATACAACTCAGTGTTGACCTAGCCAGGGATGTCCTAGTATGTCATTAATACTACAACACTCACGTATCATTACAAAAATGATGTTAGAATACACAACATGAATTACCATGATAATATCCTAATGAAACCTAAAATCTCTACTTGCATACTACTAACTAAAACAAGATTGGTGTACATTTCATTAAAGGATACCTGATCCCAGAGGTCAAGATTCTTGATAATAATCTAGATGATCATGTTCGATCTTACATTGTCATGAACATGTATCAAAGGAATTGTAGCTTATGATGAAACTTTAATAACAATGTAAAATAAAAGTTGATAGATATTCTATTTCTTCAATTTATTCTTGATGTTCTTTTGCCATGGAAGTTTAGACTATTTGATCTATAGTGAGGGATTTGAAGAAAGGAGGATATGGATTTTGTGTGAGTAGGGATGTTACTTGGAACCATGTTCTTCTTTAGAAAATCATATAATATAGCTTGATGTTATTTAAAAGTTGCAACAAGATGGTATAAGGATAGATTGGTATCTTTAGAATGGAAAATTAAGGTGATTTCCTATAAGACCTTATTGTCGATAGACAAAGATGGTTGCAGAGTAGGTGCTACCATAATAGACTAGATAATATTAGAAGAAGAAGAGAGGTCACTTTGAGATGTAGCTTTTGATTGATGATAAAAGGTAACATTCCTTGTTATCTTAGAAGGTTGCTTTAAGGCATCAACTATCTTCTTCTTCTACTTAGTTGAGCAAGACTACTAGTTTTGCTAACTATGGATTAGGATTTTCACATGGGGTGAAGAAAAAAAAGATGAATGAAGTGTAGCAAATGAAAGAGTACTATGAGGTTCTAAATAAAGTGCAATAGGATGGGAGATAGATGATGGTAGATACTAAGTAGGAGAATAAGGATGAGAGCTGTTAGCATAGATGTGATAAGAAGATAGTGATGAGTGCTTTGGATTAGATGATGGAATGTAGTCAAACTCATAGAACACATAAGACTTTTGAGGTTGCAATGAGGACTATCTAGTTTAAGCGTAGTTAGCTCAATGGATAATGTAAGGATCTTTCAATAGAGATTTACTGCCTTTTTGTGGAAGCTTAAAAGTAGAAATTATTTCTTTAGCTTCCAAGGAGTTTTGAAATACCTCATGTTATTGATTCTCTAGATGTAGAGTGGATAAATCACTTTCCACCACTATCTTACACTTATAAATGAGGTCCTAGACATCATATTTTATATTTTAGTAGTTGGATGTATCATGATAATGGTAGTACTTATAGTAGTCTTATGACTTAGGCACCTCTAGATCTTCCTCTTATCGTTGAGAAAAATTCATGACTATAAGCTATATGTGACAAAAGTATGCCCTTGCTTGATTAGAGACATGCTTCTTATTAAGGTGATCATCTCTAAGAAGATTATACAAAAGTTAAGAATACCTCATGGGTATTTTAGTGCATTGATCCTTACTACTTTGCGGTCTAGATGGTTAAGAAACTAAGTAAACATTAGTTTGTCCCTTAGAAAGAGAAGAGACACTTGTAGTAATTAGGTAGTCTTCGCTTAGTTAGTAATCTTATTGTGAACTACCACGAATGCCTAGTTATTGTGTTAAATGGAAGATTATTCAATACATTTAGTGGCTAGAAAAGCATCATTTAGAGAATAGGGCTTAGGATAATCCATCCTCTTTTAAATGTAATCAATGATAGTTACTTCAAATATTTCTTGTAATTAGAAATCTTCCAAATGATAGTTAGTTTTTTTGATGCCATTGTCCATTGAAAAATAAACCTATTAATAGGTTCATTTGAAGTCTTTTTAACACCAAAAAAATACATGATACATGTACTTTCAAGCACATTAAACTTGAAGCATTTAATGAAGGCTAAAAGAAATTGGTCTAGAGAGGTAATAGATCCATGTGTTAGGGATATATATCACTTCAAAGCTCTTCTAGATAATGAGTTAGAGAAGAATATTATTACTATGTGAGAATAAAGAGCTAGAAGCATGCATTCATTTCTAAAGTTACCACATGATTCATGGGATGTCTTGTCTCATCATTATACTTTGTGAATATGGGTAACAAAATTCTCATAGGTAAAACTAGTAATGGAATTGTAGAGCTAATGGAGTCATTTAAGACCTTGTCCAAGGAAATTAGAGAATTTTCTTATAAGTTGAGCACCTTTGCTATTCTTTCTTCATTGTTCTAAAGATGTTACATCATGTTACTAAGTAGTTTAAGTAGCTATGAACCTATCCCAAGGAAATTGATAAGAGATGGAAGCTATAATGTTTCCATTTTCAAATGAGGCTGTTGCATAATAAAGATGGTGCCTCTTCATAGAAAGTGTTATCATTACTCTAAAAAAACCTGAAAGGGTATATTGTAATTGAGACCCAAAAGGGCATATTGTAACAACAGATATGCCTCTCAAGGTAACCTTTGGGAGTTTGAGCTAAGGCATTTATACATGGGCTTGGAGGTTGTGCTAGCATTGAGTGGTGGAGCTGGTAATGGCAAGTCACGAGAGCCAAGTGAAGCAAGGTAGGAAGAGGACTAGGCATCCCTTCTAGCTAATTGTAGGCTTAACCATGTTGGAAATGCTAGATTTCCTTTAAGGGGATAGATGTCAAAGAAAGAAAACCCCAATGAACTCTCTCAAAGGATGATCCAGATACACCATTCTCTATCAATAAAGCATTTTTTTCTTTCTCTTTCTACATTTTCCCTATTATTTCCTTTACACATAATGCCAAATGTTACATATATTTGATGTTTGGTATATTGTCTTCTTATGCATAATGTCTTATATAACATATACTTTTTGTTTGCCATAACATCTAGGAACAAGATGTCATAGAAGAATTATAGTTGATGAAGCTAATTGAAAAGACTATATGAGAGGCACAAGGCTGCTCAAAGTTGGGGAAAGTACACCTAAGGAAATGGGGTGAGATGGGTATATAGGAAAAGGAAAGCACCTATGGATTGTGAAACTCCAAAGGGCTATGTAGTAGACATTTATAAGGAAAAAGATTAAAATGAAGGTATAGTAGGTTGAGGTTTAGGGATGGAATAGAAAGTAGTTCCAAAGGATGGAACTAATGATTGAAAAATGACATGTAGATTACTAACATTGGTAGATGGAAAACATTGATGCAGTGGAGGACTAGTTAGAGGAATGCTAAATGGTTTAGGAAAATGTGTAATAGATCTATATGTACTACCTAATCTAGCAAAAATGTTTACATAATGGAGATGATGAGCATGAGGGTTACTTTTGCCAAGTCCCCCAATTGCTTGCTCCTCATTTTCATTTGTGAGATGGATGTCCAATTTAGAAGGAATGCTACCTTTTCTTATTCTAAAAGTGACATAAGGACCAAGAGGTTAATCTAGGATGCTCTTTATCCTAGCCTCTTTAATTTTGAGATGAGCTTTATCTTTAATTTTCTTTTATTTAATAACATAGTCCATTAGATCTTGAGCCTTCTCATCATCAAGTTTGATGGGTGGCAAGGTACCCCTACACCCAACTATACAAATCACTAAGACATTCACATGTAGTCTAGTTGAATTTATTGGACGTATAGTTCTCCAATGCACTAGTTCCAATAGGAAGTGAAATGGGCATTAAGAACGTTCGTTGTCTTCCCAAATACACTTGTAATGCTCAAGGATATGGTTTAAGTGTAATTGAGGTACATGATTTTTCTAATTTTATGTTTTATAAGTTTAGTTGCCTCAAATAATAATGAAAGGTAGAGTAATTTAAAATCTAATTCATTCATTGCCTAGCTAGCCTAACACAAGTACCAATCCCACTTTCCTAAACACATCTTGAACACATATAGCACTACTGGACTACCAAATGTTAAGCATTGCTGGGTTATGAAGCACTATATGTATGCTCGAAGTGGTCATGCTTGTGTTCATTAACAACTAAAAATTAATTACTTAATTTAAACAAATTAAAGTAAAGTTCATTAAAGGAAAAATTAATTTATTCTTAGTGCTGTAAGGATTATTAAAAGGGTTCATTTTTATTCTCATCAAACTACTATGCTCAAGCACATCAGTGTTCAAACAAAGATCCGTACACACTTACACTCCTACTGTGGGCACTCAAAAAATATTATAACTCTAGAAAAAAAAAACTATAAGAGCTTTTCTAACTATGAAAAAAAATAATATCAAAATAATGAGTCCAAGCACTATATTTATAGGCCAATATATACCCTATTATATTGAATATTTGACATCATGTCCTAGCTTTGACATCAGATACCCAATGTCGAGGCTCTAACATTGGATACCTAATGTTGAAGCATGTAAAAACATGATTCATAGTACCCCCATGACTAAATGAAAACTCATTCTTGAGTGAAGAAGAGGAGGAACAAGTTCCTTACAAAATATTAGAAAGGTATGAGATTATTGACTGACATACAAACTGACTTAGATGAAACAAATAGAGTCTAAGTGCCCAAGTATATTGAGTTACAATTTTTACACAATTGGATGTTCATGATAAGAGAAGTGAACACCTTGGATGAAATTAAGATCCAATGCCTCTTGGTAGCTGAAGAGTGAGAGAGAAGATCCCATGATCATGAATGATTCTCATTGTGTGATACTACCACATCATCCTTGGTGAAGATAGTACCACTTCTAGTCCATGCTTTCCACTTTAATCATAATAGAATCATGAATTAGTATGCAATGTGTAACACATAGTCATTAAATGCCTCATCTTGTTAGTGGTTACACTTGACTAGGTTGTGATTGTGGTTAATTGATTCCTTTAGGAGTGTTAGCAGGAAGGTTGACAGATAGGGTAAAATAGATAAGCAGTCCATTAAATTTGAAAAAAATCTACATAAGAAAATATTTGAAGAGGGTGTAAGAATTCACAATAATAAAAAGGAAAGTTCACTAAAAAATTTTATGAATATGTTCACAATTGGATGTCATTGATGATGTAAACAAAAGGATTTGATTGTAAGTGTCTAAGGATAAAGAACTTAACTAACGTCACCAAAAGATATGCAAGTGGGTCCTTCCCAAAGTAGGAATAGGCCTTTTATGCCCTTACATAACTTCAAAACAAAGAGTCCATGGGCTCCATGGGTGATTAATGGTTATAAAAGGTTAAGTACAAAAACCTAGAAGAAATTACCTAAGAATTTTGACACATCAAACTAGGACATTGAACAAGAACATGAAATTGGTAGTGAGGTGAGACATGAAAAGCATAGATGAATGAGAGAAAGTAGAATGGAGTTATTGATTAAGGTCACATAAAGTCCCTTGTGGATTTTATGGTTAAATAACTTGATAAGATTTATCATTAGTCTAGACCAAAACCAACCTGTTTTAGTGACTTCACATTGCCATTCTAAGACCAGTCCATCCCCCTAAGACACAAGAGTGCTCTCATAGAACAACCACCATTCCTTATTAAAGAATAAAAGAGAAGTAGGAAGTGATGAAGGTCCCTAGTTAGAGGGGACCTTTAAGCATTTGTAACATGTCTTTCTAGTCCCATAACTAGTGCTTGTAGCTCGTTTATTTTTTCTAAGGGGTATGCCTTGAATTCCCATCATTTTTTATGAGAACCACACCATGGAAAGACTTATTCAACTTCATTTTATTGGTCAACATGGAATGGTAAGAAATCCATGAAAACACACATGAAACTTGAAACACCGTGAAAATTATGAATTAGCCTCAGGTGAAGATTCACGATTTAGGAAAAAGTTCATGACAGAATTTCGGAAGGTAGAACAAGGTAGAGCAAGGTGAAACGGCGCTCGGCATCAAGTCTACAAATTCCTTGCAAATTCCAATTTTTACTATGTTTCTGTTTTTACGCTACATTACGCAACATAGCGTAATGACATTTAGTGTAATTCCACCTAACATGGTCTGACATCAGAAGGTGACTTACTTCAGTAGATTTGGTGAAGTTTAAGGCCTGAACAGCGTAATATGCGAATTCTTGCATATCTTGCTAAGTCTTTTGCCCAGGGTCAGGTTTACGCTCTGTTACGCAAAGCAGCGTAACAAGCTTCAAAAGAGTCAAAGGGAAAGTCCAAAGGAAGTGTGACAGATCGGCCCTTTTCTTTTGCAGATTGATCACCTTACGCTCGTTACGCTATGCAGCGTACGTTAGCGTAACTTATCGCCGGGTTGATCATGTTTTACGCTTCGCTACGCTTTGCTACGTAAAGGAGCGTAAAATAGCATGACTCACTATTTCCATGCTTTGTTACGCTCTGCCATGCGACACAGCGTAAACAAGTGAAATACAGCGTAAAGTCGGCTAAAGCAGTTATGCATTTGCTATCCATATGCGCGATACGCTGATAAGCGTATTTGTGCGTAATCATGAAGTAGCTTCATCAAAGTTTTGATGGCGTACGTTGCCATGTAACGTCACATATCCAGTTCGTCAAGTCAATGGTATTCGGAAAAATTCGAGACACGTGTCATCAAGGCTGTGCCTTTTCTGCATATTATAAATACCTCAATGAGTGAAGAAAGAAAGAGAGAGAGAAGGGGGGGACCTTTTCAACAAAAGGGGACTTCTGGACATTTTGAGAGAGCAGTAGTGAGCATCTTCAATTTTTGGCGATTATCATCCTTGAGTAGAAGCAAGAGACATTTGCTTTTGAGCATTTGGAAGCAGGAGTGATCATAACCTTTCGGTGAAAATACAGTTCTCCTGATCAGTGATCCTTGATAGTTTTGAGCAGAGACTATCCGAAGCGAAGAAGATAGATCAAAGATCACGATATCATCTGGTGCGGTTAGCAAGATCTATTGGCCAGACACAGTTGGTTGATAGGCATTCGAGCATGACCTTCCTTGCACTCCATCTTTGGCTTTTAAGGTAGATCGAGCTCCATTCTGCACTCCTGTTTAAACAGTTTTCTTATTATTTTGTGTATGCTCCGCACAAAGACAATCGGAATCTTTACACTGTAACTTTGTATACAAAATACTTGTTTCTTTTAGGTCAAAGCATAGATCTTGAAATCACACATTTTTCTTGGATTTGATCCCCTTTGTCGTATTAACATTGTCATTATTGCAATTTACTTACATCATTTTCCTGTCCTTTTGCGATTTATCGAATCAGATCGCCCCACGAAACACCTATAATCTTCATCGATTTACTGATTTAGTAAGTCCCTGTTTGATCGACAAGACCGTTCAGGGCACTGCAGATTCGTTTTCTCTAGCACAACCCTCGCACGGATCCGTGGTTAAGACTGTGAACACAGATTTTATCTGGTATTCCAGCTACCAACATTTTCCGTCATTACAGTTTTCTGGCACTAGAAGGAGGGCCTAGGCTTTGATTCGTATTTTTATGGGTAGCCCTATTAGCGATCTATACCCGCATCTCCAAAAACATGAACGTAATACCTCTAGGGAAGTTTACGAAATATCGTGCGGTGTAGATCGGTCACAGTAACGATTCCATTAGAATCCTACAGGGTAGAAAGCCTAATAGCAGTCTTCTTTGTCCATCGCCTTTTAGATCCAGTCACTCGTTATCGTTAACCTACTTGTTTAATGGATTCTGCGTATACAACCATAGCTGCCATGGCTATCACTGACTCGGGTGCCACATCTGTAAACCCTATCGCTGTCACCCGACCAACCTATGGTGTTGTAGAACCTCAGGGACCATCGCGTCAGTCATTGAGACTGTAGGGAAAAGATCCTATTTTCACCGTCCTGACGCCTGAGGAATATAACTTCATCTGCGTCAAGATCTAGGCAAAGCTTACCCTTAGCCGAGCCGAGATCGAAGTAAAAAGAAACTTTGAGCTGATCCATAGAGGGGCTCAGGATTTTACCCCAACAGCCTATGAAATTATTCCTTTAATAGAACATCACCATGAATTTATAACACAGTTGGTCATGGCTAGGAGCCAGGCTACACGAGCTATCCTGGAACCTCAGAATGGGGAGGAAGAGGATGATGAATTTGTAGCCCAATCTGAACATTCATATCACACTCTGAGCCCCCATACCTACATAAATCCCTTATTCCCTCTAAATAGAGAAGCTGCCCATCTTAATCCCATCTTGACCACACAAACTCATGTTCCTATTGTCCCATAAGCCACTACGCAGCCATCTGGGCTGCAGATGAAAATACCCCAAAATAACATGGGTGTGGTCTCATCACCACGCGTAATCAGCATTCCGTCAGTGGTCCCAACATCCACCATGCCTTATTTCATCCCTTAGATCCAACCCCATGTCATATCTACAACTCACCCAGTGTAGACTTTATCATTGCTGCCCCCTCAAACCCAACAGATCACAGCCATCATTCAACCACAGACATCCGTCTAACAGCCCGCCATGAGTCAGTGGATCATCCCCGCGACACAGCATAACCAGTCTACGGTATATGGTGTACAACCCTTGGCTGCACCTGCAACGCATATTCCATAGATGGTCCCACAATATCCCTATCCCTATCCCATGCAGCCAGTGGAGGCTAATCTCTCTGCACAACCCGGTGGGTGGTGGTCTTCTCAGGTAGCTTCATCCTCAGGGATCCCCGCTGCATCACCTGCCAGTCAACCCATTCCTCCATTTCCACTCCCTGGCACAGCTCTTTTGGTTCAACCCCCTGCTCCCCCTGCTTAAGCATCTTCATCTATAGGCTTAGATCAAGCATTCTTACTTATTCAAACCCTCACTGAGGAGGTTAGACGCCTTAAGGCCGCTGGCTCAGACACTATATAGATCATGGACTTTTATCAAGATGATCCCATTAGTCCAGTGGTCCCCATGCTATCGTTATCCCCAGGGATGTCCTTACCTAATTTTACCAAGTATAATGGGGAGGGAGATCCTAACACTCACTTGGTCACCTTTAGATCCGAATCCTTGTTGTTACAATAGTGGCCTCACACGATTATCCGTGTCTTTGCTATGTCTTTGACAGGGAAAGCTTTAGGTTGGTATCGAGCCCTCCCTCGCTCTTCCATCTCAACCTTGGAAGAGCTCTTGACATAGTTTGTGACCTGCTTTAAATACAACCTAAAGTTAGAAGTCATGTTAGATCAACTCATGGGAGTGAAACAAGACCAGCTCGAACTAGTCCAAAAGTTTATATAGCGGTGGAGTGCTACTTTGAATGAAATCCGTGAGCCAATCGCGAAGGCCCATTTTCTGGCCATATTCAAAGGAGCAATTAACAATTTTATCAAATCTAAGCTGTATTATCTTTCCCCTAGCTCCTTACATTAGGATTTTACCTAGACCAAAAACATTCAGGATGATGCGGAGGCTAGCAAGGACCCGGCGTATGTCGCCTACAAAAATGCTCACAACAAGGGCAAAGACAAAGGTAAAGCGACGACAAAAACAGTAGCTGCGCTGGCTGAGGGCACAAAGAACAAGAACAAGAAGGAACCTACAACACCTCTTGAGACCATGGATAGTGCAGACAACACCAGCCAAGACACAGTTGCCCCTGAAAAGTCCCCCCAGCCAAAACCAAACTTTGAGTGTAAAGATCGCTCAAAGTATATAGCCCTACTTGTAAAACACTCAGAACTGTTGAAACAATTATTAGGGGTAGGATACATTCAGCCTAAGAAGGTATCCAAAGAAGCTCTGAAGCATCACAGATGTCATTGTGAACTGCTGAAGAATCCTTCTTTAGCCCTACCTAACGAACCACTAGTTCCGAGGTCTTTCAGGTTGGACAGTTTCTGTGACTACCACCAGTTGTGTGGTTACGATACAGATTACTGCTGGGCGTTGAAAGATGATATTCAACGTATGATTGATGATGGTTCACTCAAATTAGATAGCAGTAGTTCGACGCATCTAGAAAACCAAGAATTGCATGTGTACAAGGATCTATTGAACGTAAACAATGCACCCTATACAATCAACTTGGTGAATACGGACAATGAGAGGAAAGTACCACCCAAACAACCTTTTGTTTTGCGTGTACCTACCAACTCACCAAGGGGAATAAGCTTTTCATCGGCAGCTAGTGGTGTCTCAAGGCCACCCTTCATCATTCGGGCACCTTCCCCAGATTTGACTTAGCCTCCCAGTAACAGTAAAGCCACGGCCATATCCGCACCCACACTTAAGGCACCTTTCATTCTCAAAGTGCCAAAATCACCGGCTACCCCTTTTACGCAGGGTCAAGCTTGTAACGCAAGTTACCAACCATCACCTAATAAGCAAAATGGAGGGGATGCATCTAGTAATGCTGCAAAGAATCACCTTACGCTAAGCTTTGCTAGGCCCCGGCCCTTCACCTCTGTCCCTGTGTCTACGCCTGCTAGGCAAGACAAGGGTACAGAAATGCAACCACCGCCCCTTGACAAGAAAAAGAACAACTCCCTAACCGATGCTATTCTACCCAAGGAGATCCATCTCTTAGGGCAAATGGAAGAAGACAGGGGGGACAAACAAGCCAGTAAAGAACGAGATCTTCTCGATGTGTTTACGTAGGTGAAATAGGCTCTGAAACAAAAAAATACAATGCTGAGCCTCTATGACCTGCTCATGACATCTCAAAAACACCATGAGGTCATGGTCCGCATGCTAACGTCCATACCTATGGGGGAAAGCTTACCAGGGGAGGAGGAAGCGATACACGCTGTTATGTTTCCCTCTGACACTGAGCGACCTAAGCCTACCTCGTTGACCTTTCATGACGAATCCATCCAAGATGATCCTGAGAAAGGTCAAGTGACAACTGAACCCATGTTTATCACCATCCGGGTCGGTCAATACCGGATCCAGAGGGTGCACGTGGACGACGGCGCAGCTACAAATGTCATTCCTTATTCCATCGTGGATAGGTTGGGTCTGGTCGACTAGATCAGTCCCTCAATGACAACGTGTGTAAAGTCATTTAATGGAGCACGGGTTCAGGTCAAAGGGATGGTGCACATCGAATTCGTGGTAGGGGATCAATTCCCAACGGATGCCACATTCCTTGTCATCGAGGAGATGCCTAGGTTCAACTTGATTCTAGGGAGGTCCTGGCTAGCCCAACTGAGGGTAGTTTCATTATCAATCCATCAGGAAATACACCTACCCTACACAGGGGGAGAGGTTGTAATACGCGGTGATGAAATCACCCCCCAGGATTGTCAAAAATGTTGAGGAAGAGCGGGGTTTGGAGATAGAAACATCAGATGATCAAACCTATCCCCGAATCCCTGAACAAACCAAAACGAACGATGACAGTCTAGCCTGGGCTGACCTCCCATTTCGGGATGACCTCCCATTTCAGGATGGTGGGATAGAAGAGTTAGACTACAAACCTCCCCGTCCTTATGCACCACTCAACGTAAAGGCCATAAAGAAAAAATTATGAATTAGTGATTGATTGATCTGAATGGCATTTACGCGCATTTTTACATATTTACTAATTTTTCCTTTTACGCTTAGCAGTTTGCATTGTCCATCTTCTTTCATATATTCATATATATTTATGCTTGCTATTCATTACGCCATTCATGTTTCTTCATATACATTATTTACGCTCTTTGATCATTTTAGTTCAATTACGTAGAAATGTATGGTATTATCAATTACGCTTCCAGACTTACGCAATGGGCCCATGATAGCCTTAAACTAGTTGTGGCCCGCAACGACTTTAAACTAGCCATGGCCTGTAACGGCCTTAAACTAGTTCATGGATATCTTACGCAAATGTTACACGATGGCCCGGGATGACCTTAAACTAGCAATTCTATTTCACAACAACGTAAATTATTCAAAACCTTTAACAATTACACTTACGCATTGCAAAGTGAGAGATAAAACTAGTAAGAAAATAAAAAATAAAATAAATAGCATTCAAAACTATACAAAATATCTTAATGCCAATATTTTCAATATTCATATAGCTGTTATTCAATTCCAATCAATAAAATCCTGCGTAAGTTACAGTTACGCATCCCCCCTAGTGCCACTATCACCTGTATCCCTTAGGTCACGCTCCAAGCCTAATAAATCCTTTTCAAGTGGGCCGTCCTTCTTAGAAGGTATTTCTTCGCTCAGAATGTCATCCCCACGAAGCCCTTGCTCTAATGTCGGCTCCACAAGAGGACACTCCCCGCTATTATGCTCCTCTTCTTGCACTTGTTCCTCACCCTATTCACCTTCACCCTCTAATTCTTGTACCTATATACAGCAGATACATTAGCAAAGACTTAACGCCATAATCAGAAAAATTTAGATGCAATAATGTTTAAACTCACTCGCGACGGTCCTGCTTCTGCAACAAACGGGAGCTATTCTAAACCAACCCATAGACGCTGCATAATCTCATCTTCCATTAGTTTAGCCCATACACCGTTCCCCAGAGTAGCTCCAGCCTTCACCTTCCCCTTTTCCACACTAGTCCAGCGAGGCAGATCAGGGAAGAAAGTAGGGACAGTAGTCTCTCCCCTGGGAAGAGTCATTTCTCTTTCCGATGATGCACTTACTGTCACCTACTCCTAGAACTTCTCAAAGGCTTGAGATGCACCAATGACATCAAGGAATACTCGCAAGGTTTGAGCTTCGACGACAGAATCACGGTAATGCTGACGATAAGCGATACTTTCTCGCTTATACAGATGCTTGTGATCCTTTTCCTTTTGCCCCCATTCTTACACGCTTGCACAGAAATCCTTCCAGTCTTGGCTTTTCTGAGATAACAGCTCTATCTGCATTCGCTGCTCTACCAACTCCCGACTGGTTTGCACACTATTCCTGATTGTAGTCCAATAGAGAGAGTAGTCAATCATCACTGTGTGCCAGTCCTCCTCACCTATTTCCCATGCCTGTAGGAACTTGCATCGCGATTTTAAGTCTCCAACCTCTTTGGCTAGAGACTCCTTATCCCTCTCTAACCTCTGCAGCCTTTTCCAGAGGTCTTCATTGACACTCTTACTCTCCCAGAAGGAGCAAGTCGAGCATAACACACATTTATGCATCTCCTCATAAATGCTGCATGGCATAACTACCCCATCAGATGGAGGCTCCACTGTGTCCAAATCAATGGGCTCCGTTGGGTCCCATCGAAGGCGAGCTCCTAACAGTAAACATCATCAATATAAGTGAAACATTACCACTTTCCGATAAAATAAACCTATTATAGTTATAACATACTAGCTCTAGGATCGACACGTTCGAGACGCTTGATCATATCACTGACAATGCCTTCCATGAAGGTGAATTTATCAGGAAACTCTCTCCATGTTCTGCTCATAGAGGTGGGCATGGATGCATCTTCTTCACCTGTAATGTAATTTAGTTAGAAATCATAATTATTAACAAAACGCCTCAAAACATCCAATAGGCTTACCACCTCTACCTATTACAGTGGGGAGTGCGTCAACAGTACCCGCCTCCTCCCTCTCCTCATGCACAACGGTCTGTGCATCGTTAGTCCTAACAGCTGGGGCCTCTTCTTCCAAAACTGGGGCCCCTTCCCCACGACTTAATATCACTGCCCCTATTTCAGGGGTCAACCGCTTCGTAGGTCTCGCTGTTCATATCACATACACAATTAGACAATTCAAAATATCCTGAATAAAAATTGCGTAATACAATAACTCTCACTACGTTTCTTTTACGCTTACTAGGCGGAGGCTTACTCCACTGAACTCTAACTTGCATGGTTTGACTTGTGCCACTCCCAGGCTCTACAGGGGCCTTAACTAAGTGAAGCCTTTTATGCTGAGCTAAAGGCTCTACAATTTCTGCCACCAAGCGTTTCCCTTGTGAGGCATCGCCAGTGTAAGTGGGCATCACCCCGCCTACGCTGTCGGGGCCTCGCACTCGAGATGCCATCAAATCCCTTGTTGTTATAGACAGAGATTTGCCAATCCCTTCCGGGGGATCCTGTCCATGGGTAGTGCCGAAAATGTGGGTAATCCAAGGTTTGGATAGCTGGTCTCGGTATTGCTATACCCAGATCCCATTCCTCTGGATGACCAAAAATTTAGAAAAGCACCGAAGGCAAGCTATGAAGAAGGCGTAATGCACGTTGAAATGAGAATCAAGCTTCTGGCGAAGCCTAATCATCTTAGTGCATAATCCCTCAGCAAAATAGCTTGCCCAGTTGAACTGGGTTCCTTCCTCCATAACCTCCCGCATGATATGGGTCTATCCTATAGAAAAGAACTTCGTCTGTGAGAGTGTTTTGGGGAAAGCCCAGGCTCGGAACAGGGGATAAATCGTCTTGTCAATCTCTAGTTCAATCCTCTCACAAGGGATCCCCTTAGGCTCCTTCTTGGCCCCTAACCACTCCTCCAGCCACTCCTGGCAAGCAAGGCTCCTCTTTGCCTTTTCCTCTATAGGAAGGCCGTCGGAGGGGATGCCGAAAAGGTCTGCAAAAAGCTAAGCATCAATATCAAAATATACACGTACGTGATGCACGCGCGTGAAAAAGTGCTTAGCCCTTTCGCTGAAGGAGTTGACCAGGGTTAACATTTCACTGGCGGGGACATCAGGGGTTACGTCCAAAAATAAGTGCATTAGCCTCGCTTGGCATAGCTTGGTGACCACCACAACTGGGGCCGCGGCATGGCTGAGCCAACTCTGTGCCTCCTTGATGTTGATGTAGTGGAAGAAAAGGGTTTTCACCTCACGGCCGAAAATTGTAAGGGTAATCTCCTGGGATTCCCTAACTGAACAATGCAAGACACATGTAAAAAAAACACTATTATGCAACATTCACGATTCACAATTATATCCCGCAACAATAGAATACGCAGCAGTTTTACCAGGTCCAAATGGCAAAGGAAATAGAGGAAGTTTCCTCTGCACGTCCGCAATGGTAAGGGGAGGATCCAAAGTCCAATCGTCATGTAGCCACCCGAGATTCTGGCAATTCTCGAAAGCATAAGCATAACGGGTGGGGTACTCATGAATGTCAAAGCCGATCTGCCCCATCACACCAGCGCGTACATTACTAGTAGAGGTAAA
The DNA here is from genome assembly GCA_015680685.1 of Gnetum montanum. NCBI lineage: Eukaryota > Viridiplantae > Streptophyta > Gnetopsida > Gnetales > Gnetaceae > Gnetum > Gnetum montanum. The sequence continues at coordinate 235,740 of MNCI01035466.1, forward strand.
TGTCTTTATTGCCATTTCAGTCCAAGTTAAGGTATCACCATCGCCTACTAACCTGTTCTCATGGATAAAAAACTTGTACCATACCACATATGCTTATCTTATGCTTTACAAAACTCAGACAATAGACATATAATGACAAGACAACCAACAAAACCACTTACCCCCTGAATAATACACTGTGCGTGGTGGGTTCTGGAAATAAGTCGAGATGTGATGGGCCACGAACAAAGTGTTGTATGCGTGGTAGCAGCTAAACTGAGCCATTTCTCAGATCCAACTTAAGCACCTCAAACCCCTGGTGCTAAGTTCGTGGTCTTGGGGATGACCACTGTCGATAGCCCCGTCTGTCAAGAACGCCAGAATTCCCTATGTAGAACCCACCAACAGGTGCTCCAAAATGGTGCTAGCAATATCTCCTGACAGGTGTGACCATACAATAACATTGTAGTTACGCAGTAAAAACTACAGAAACTCCAGCGTGCCCTTTTGAAACCATATGGCCTTCCCATGCAACCAAGTCTGAGGGGGAGGCACATTAGGTACGATGGGGTTTACATAGCATAAAACCTCGACTATATCTAAGATGATTAGGATGGGTCTTAACATGATACTATACAGGGAAAATAATAAACACATCAATGTCTAGATTCAGATTTGCATGCTTAAAATACAAAAAATCTACAGATTACACTTAGCTATTCATGCTGAAATCGCCTAAACCCTTGCAACAGTGCAAGGTTTGTCCCTGACAATGGCGATAGATGCGATCTTAGTGTACAAACCCTCGCGCTAACGCGAGGTCTATGGTCTAAAATGCTAATTTATGCAGACGATACTACAAGAATAAACACTACAAAAGTAACACAAATAAGCAAGGGATGGCCTACCGATTCAAAGGCGTAGGGTCTCTCACTTCGACCATTGCCTATGATGCACGCTGCATGCTCCCTTGAACTTTGTCAATCTTGGACAATTTTGCATTCTTCCCTCTCACTTTAGGCACGATTGTTATAGTTTTAACACCTTCACACCTTCGCACCTTCATGCCCTTGCAAACAACACACTCCAATTTTCTGCTCTTCCTCCTTTCTCTCTGTAACAACTAAGAATTCAAATCCGTGATAGCAAACAATCTGTTCTAAATGAAAACTACTTACTTATATGCAAAACTTAACCAACTTGATACCTGATTTTAGTGAGACTTGCCTTAATGCTGATGTGAGCTAGAACCCGAGGATCGAAGCATTAATTGCGTCAAATATCACACGCATTATAGTCTGAAATGACCCTAAACTACTATATCTTATCTCTTCGTAATCAGGTCTCATTAATCACAGGTTGTTCACGAAATTTAAAATTCAGTTAGCTGTACGCTCAGTAATGTCGCATCACGTCCTATACACTAAACTAGGCGTTATTCGTTAAGCACTTATCACATCAAACATAGTACCTTTATAATTACTCTCCTATTTGACAATTTTGCAGGATAATTGACAGATGGACGAAATTTTATCTGCACCGCTAGTTTTAGCAAGCTCACACGGTGAAATCACTAGACAGCTTGATCCCACACTAATAGAAACTAACCTAGCCCTAAGTGACGCAATCATAGCCACGTCAGAAACATCTCTAGACTGGGTAGATCAATCTACGCGCACGCTAGATCTGGAAGTTGGGGATGTAACCGAAGATCCACTCAATGAGGTCTCTGTGGTTATGCATAGGGGTGAGACTAAAACACTCAAGGTTAGTTCTCTATTAGATCAAAAGGCAAGTGATTGCATAAGACAGGTTCTCCAAAATAACATCATGGTGTTTGCATGGTCATACAAGGATATGTTGGGATTAGACCCAAGATTAATTCAACACAACATAATCCTAGATCCCCATATCAAAACCATCAAATAAAAAACACAAAAAATCAAGCCAGAAGTCGCGTTAGCAGTACATGATGAAATCACTAAATTGTACCAAGCTGGTTTTATCTGCGCGGTTGATTACTCAGATTGGATATTTAACATTATAGTGGTTCCTAAAAAGACCAAAGGAATATGCATATGCATAGACTTCAGGGACTTGAACAAAGCTACAATCAAAGATAACTTCCCATTGCCGAGTATTGATCAATTGGTGGATACAACCGTTGGGAATGCGCTTTTGTCCTTCATGAATGGCTTCTCAGGCTACAACCAAATATGCATCAACCCAGAGCACCAGCTAACAAAGACATTCATGATGCCTTGGGGAACCTTTTGTTACACCATGATGCCTTTTGGCTTAAAAAACGCCGGAGCAACGTATCAGCAAGCCATGACGTACATCTTTAGCGATTACCTCCTAGAGAGACTGAATGATTATGTTGACGATATAGCTATTAAGTCTATAAAGTCAAAGGATCATTTAGAAGATCTGGAGTTAGTTCTCAAAAGATGTTCTAAATACGATCTTCGACTCAATCCAAAAAAGTGTGTGTTCGGAGTCAAAACTGGACACATGCTGGGTTTTGTGGTATCGAAAATTGGCATATGCATAGATCCTGACAAAGTCAAAGCCATTGTCAAACTAACACCCCCTACAAGTCTTAAGCAATTACGCGGATTACAGGGGAGATTACAGTTTATTAGGCGGTTCATCTTGAGATTAACCGACAAGCTACACCCTATGCAACATTTGCTTAAAAAGGGGGTTAATTTCGAATGGACAGAAGATTGTCAACGTGCATTTGACAGCTTGAAGCAAGAGCTTCAGCATTTGCCAACAATGTCCCTGCCACAAAGGGATCAACCGTTTTATATCTACCTTGCAACTTCAGACGTAGCCTTAGCCGCATTACTCTGTCAAAGGAGGGATGATGGATTGGAAGTACCCATCTACTACTTAAGTCATGCTCTATGTGCATATGAAACGAGGTACAATGAAGTAGAGCGTAACTGCTTAGCGTTAGTATTTATGCTCAAGAAGTGTAGACATTATCTTTTTCGTAGCCAAGTCAACATCATCTGTAAAAATAATATTCTTAGGGCCATTACGCATAACTTATACGAAAGTAGAAAAATAGCTCTTTGGAAGGCTATCACGGTAGAATTCGATCTGCATTACATTGGCCAATCTTCTACGAAAGGCCAAGCGATAGCCGACCAATTGGTAACATCACCTATTGACAGTCAGGCAACCATAGAGCCTGAATTTCCAGACGAACACATACATAGCTTAAGCCCTGTCTTGACAGGCCCGGAAGCAACGTTATACTTCGACGGAGCTTCAACTATTAGAGGCGGTAGCGCTGCTACAGTTATTACACTATCGCCTGAGGATGTGCATCTTCACACTTATCGCTTGACCTTTCGCTGTACGAACAACGTGGCAGAGTACGAGGGACTCCTCAGGGGATTACTAACTGCCAGCGGACTCGATGTTCGACACTTGGCAATCAAGGATGATTCGATGCTTGTCATCAATCATATCATAGGAGCCTACGCCTACAAGGCTACACATCTCCAGCCCTATTGCGATATGGCTAAAGATCTTTTGAAGCGATTCACGACCATCGATGCCCAACACGTGCCACGCACTGATAACACACTGGCCGATGCACTGGTGACACTAGCTTTGAACGTACCCTCACACTTGTTCGACACCTATCTCGCATTAATAATAGATTGCACAGATCCCATCATTCAGGTGGTGCATATATCTGCTCTGCTTGAGGATAGAACGTCAGAGTGGTACGATAGCATTAAGACTTACCTCTTGCATAGCGAGCCACCACACGAATTAACATGGGTGTAGAAAGATGCAATCCGCAAGTGAGCTAGGTAGTACGTCATCATGGGGGAAAGTACTCTCTATAGACGCTCTTTTGATGGTGTGCTGCTTACTTGCGTTAACAAGGACCAAGCACAACATATAGTCGGTGAGGTTCACGAGGGTTTATGCGGAGGACATGTAGCACCATGAGCTATGGCTTCAAACATCTGTCGCTTAGGGTATTACTGGCCTTACATAGAAAAATATTGTCTGGCAAAGGTTAAAATGTGTGACACATGTCAGCGTTATGCAAATCTCATACACGTGTCACCTACAGAGTTACATACGACTCAGATAACATGGTCGTTTCAATGATGGGGACTGGACATCATAGGTCCCATTGCACCAAAATCTTCTACAGGTCATAGCTTCATAATTACCGCTACTGAGTACTTTACGAAGTGGGTAGAAGCTATTCCTTTACAGAAGATCACATCTCAGCAGATTTTCCATTTCATCTTAGATAACATTGAAACCAGATTTGGTCTCCCGATGACTATCATGACCGATAATGGGCCACAGTTTAGTAGTTCAGAAACCAAATCCTTTTGTGATAGCCTTGGCCTTAAACAATCTTTTTCCTTGCCCTATTACCCGCAAGCGAATGGTGAAGCTGAAGTCACAAACAAGGTCATCATCAATTTGCTCAAGAAAATGCTTGACAGCAACAAGAGGCGGTGGCATGAAAAAATCCTCTATGTGCTATGGGCGTATCATACTACATGTAGGACAGTTACAGATAGTACGCCCTATAACCTAGTTTACAGATCTGAAGCAGTGCTTCCCCTCGAATTGTAGGTTCCTTCTTTGAGAATGGTCCTCTCCATGATTATAAATGAGGCTCAACACACCGAGTCTTAGATCATGGATTTGGATTCAGTAGAAGAGAAGCGAATATAGACATTGGATACAATCCAGAGGTATCAAGACAAACAAAAGCAAAAGCATCGCCACAATCTTCAGCAATGTCCGATCAAGAAGGGAGATTTAGTTCTCAAGGCCGTTCGTGAACCAGTGGGCAAGTTCTCTGCAAACTGGGAGGGCCCTTTCTTGGTGGTGGATGTGTATGGCAATGGAGCATTCAAGCTAGCGGACAACAATGACAACGAGCTACCAAATCCTGTTAATCGTATATATCTAAAGTGGTACTACATATAGCTGCATCTCCAGTGTGAACATTAGGTATGACACTGATTGTCCGCCACGACATAAAACTGCTAAGTTGTAACCATCCGCTACGACGTAAAACTGGCAGTGTTGTACAGGTCCTCCAAGATGAAAAACTGGCATTTCCTGCATGCGTCCGCCACGATGCTAAACTAGCATCAGCTATCCTCCATGATGCAAAACTGACTCAGGTAAGCAGTCGTCTGCTGAGACGTAAAACTAGCATAGACTTGTCCTTGGGTCATGACACAAAACTGACACCCATAGCACGGTCTGCTGAGACCATAAATCAGCTTCGCCACCGTCCGCTACGATGTAAAACTGGCAGTGTTGTACAGGTCCATCAAGATGAAAAACTGGCATTTCCTACACGCGTCCGCCACAACGCTAAACTGGCATCGGTTGTTCTCCATGACGCAAAACTGGCTCAGGTAAGCAGTCGTCTACTGAGACGTAAAACTAGCACAGACTTGTCTCTGGGTTATGACACAAAACTGACACCCACATCACGGTTTTCTGAGACCATAAATCAGCTTCGCCACTGTCCACTAAGACGTAAAATTGGTAGTGTTGTACAGGTCCGCCAAGACGAAAAACTGGTATTTCTTGCACGCGTCCGCCACGATGCTAAACTAGCATCGGCTGTCCTCCATGACGCAAAACTGGCTCAGGTAAGCAGTCGTCTATTGAGATGTAAAACCAGCACAAACTTGTCCCTAGGTCATGACACAAAACTGACACCCACAGCACAGTCTGCTGAGACCATAAATGAGCTTCGCCACCTTCCGCTATGACGTAAAACTAGCATTTCTCGGTCCGCCTAGACTTTAAACTAGGACCATGGTCTGGTGAGACTTAAAACTAGCAACGACAGTCTACCAGGACTTAAAACTAGGATGCATAGGCTACCATCATGTAGGTCAAGCGAGCGTGATCATCTCTGTGCAGCCACACGACGAATGGGGTGGGACGCTGAGATAGCTCCAGCATCACTACCTCACCGACATTCTGCTGATCCCTCGAATGTGCTGAAGGGCATACTACTGACCCCTCAGAGATACCGTTACCACACCCATTCCAGCGGTGGTACCTCTGAGAGGTTAGTTTCACCGTTCGGAGCCCCAAAGGAGTTCTCATCAATTACGACTTTGGGGATCTCCTCTCATCATCGCTATCGGGCTCTGCCTTCACAGATTCATCTAGCTGGTTCATTACATAACCAGTGAGGTGTGCTGAGTCTGATGTTCTTTGGCGGCGATATGCTGGGCCGAGTGTCAAGGGTGAAAACTCGGGCCTCATGCTACAGTTCATCCATCACGGTCCGATCACTTTATCTCGCCTCCAATTGTACTTGTTTCAACAACCTCACCCGTGATTCGCACGAACAATGGTACCCTCTATTTTCTTCTTTGGTTGCAGGTTACTTGTTACAAGGACATTGTTTGAAGATGCGTTCATCTGAGTGGTGTAATACCGACAACGTTTTGAGATGGCTGCTTAGGTTGGCCTGTCCACTCGGAGAGTGCATCCTTGTATTCCTCGTAATCCTATCCTTAACCCTTGTCATTACTCCTAACTGTCCCATCCACTTCCCATACGTAGCACACGCTTTCCGCATTCACATTATAATCAAGTCCATAAGCCGGCGTAACACAACTCACCTAGCGGACGAAAAAAAAAGAGCGAGGGTCGGAAAAATGGGTGAAACACATCTCACCCAAGCCATGTAGATGCAACACAACTCATCTATGCAAACCCCCTTTAACATAAAATGAAGGCATAACTCCATGCAGATGCAATCACAGGAGAAAGCCTATTTTCTTATGCATGAAAAAGCTATACCCACTCATCAGTGTCTTCCCCGAACCTCATTTGCGTCTTCCCCGAACCTGTTTCCTCCCATAATATTCTATCTCTTATTTCCTTCACTGCTCCTCTGTGTTGACAGGGCAACACTTGAGTACCTGTTGATAAACGCTGTTGGAACTTTCATCGGTCCGGTGTTTTGTATTCTTTGTTGACGTCTTTCGGGCAAGCCTTCTAACCATCAACAAAGAGGGGCCATTGAAACACCATGAAAATTGTGAATTGGCCTCAGGTGAAGATTCACGATTCAGGCAAAAGTTTGTGATAGAATTCCGAAAGGTAGAACAAGGCAGAGCAAGGCGAAACTGTGCTCGGCATCAACTCTCCAACTTCCTTGCAAATTCCAATTTTTACTATGTTTCTATTTTTACGCTACATTACGCAACATAGCATAATGATACTTAGTGTAATTTTTCTTAACATAATCTGACATAAGAAGGTGACTTACTTCAGCAGATTTGGTGAAGTTTAAGGTCTGAACAGCGTAATATGTGAATTCTCGCATATCCTGCTAAGTCTTTTGCCCAGGGTCAGGTTTACGCTCTGTTACGCAAAGCAGCGTAACGAGCTTCAAAAGAGTCAAAGGGAAAGTCCAAAGGAAGCGTGACAGATCGGCCCTTTTCTTTTGCAGATTGATCGCCTTACGCTCGTTATGCTACACAGCGTATGTCAGCGTAACTTATCACCAGGTTGATCATGTTTTACACTTCACTACGCTTTGCTGCGTAAAGGAGCATAAAATAGCCTGACTCACTATTTCCATGCTTTGTTACACTCTACCACATGACACAACGTAAACAAGTGAAATATAGTGTAAAGCTAGCTAAAGCAGTTACGCATTTTCTATCCATACACGTGATACACTGATAAGCGTATTTGCGCGTAATCATGAAGTAGCTTCATCAAAGTTTTGACGGCGTACGTTGCCATGTGACGTCACATATCTAGTTCATCAAGTCAACGATATTCGAAAAAATTCGAGACACGTGTCATCAAGGCCGTGCCTTTTCTGCATATTATAAATACCTCAGTGGGAAAAGAAAGAAAGAGAGAGAGAAGGAGGGGGACCTTTTCAGCAAAAGGGGACTTCTGGACATTTTGAGAGAGCAATAGTGAGCATCTTCAATTTTTGGCGGTTATCATCCTTGAGCAGAAGCAAGAGACATTTGCTTTTGAGCATTTGGCAGTAGGAGCGATCATAACCTTTTGGTGAAAATACAGTTCTCCCGATCAGTGATCCTTGGCAGTTTTGAGCAGAGACTATCCGAAGCGAAGAAGATAGATCAAAGATCGTGAGATCATCTGGTGCGGTTAGCAAGATCTATTGGGCAGACATAGTTGGTTGATAGGCATCCGAGCTTGACCTTCCTTGCACTCCATCTTTGGCTTTTAAGGTAGACCGAGCTCTATTTTGCACTCCTGTTTAAACAGTTTTCTTATTATTTTGTGTATGCTCCGCACAAAGATAATCAGAATCTTTACATTGTAACTTTGTATAAAAAATAATCGTTTCTTTTGGGTCAAAGCATAGATCTTGAAATCACACATTTTTCTTGGATTTGATCCCCTTTGTCGCATTAACATTGTCATTATTGCAATTTACTTACATCGTTTTCCTCTCCTTTTGCGATTTATCGAATCAGATCGCCCCACGAAATGCCTATAATCTTCGTCGATTTACTAATTTAGTAAGTCTCTGTCTGATCGACAAGACCATTCAAGGCACTGTGGATTCGTTTTCTCCAGCATAGCCCTCGCACGGATATGTTTTTAAGACTATGAACACGGATTTTTTCTAGTATTCCAACTGCCGACATTTTCCGTCGTTACAAAACTAGGAAAATAGAGAGGCACAAAGAATACCGAATCTCCTTGAGGTCACACCCTATTCAAATGTTTGAATGCTTTCCAATTTCAAAAACTACCAAAGTCAGAAATTTGTTAATGTTTTATTAATGAAAAAGGGACTATATGATTCTAGAACAAGGAAAACCATAGAGTTTGTGGATGGGTGGATGTTGTGGACTCATTGCCTATTGCATGAAAAATAAACCATGTCCTAATCATCCATAATGAAATTCAAAGCTAGAATCTAGACACCAACAATCAAATAACAAAATAGTACATACCACCATCAAGCAACTCATTACCACTCTGACTGGAACTTATTAACAAAAAGCTAGGAAATCACACCAAAATAAAAGAAAATAAAAAAATATAAAAGAAAATGTAAAACATTCAAGAAATAGTAAATGTACTAACAGTGGTGTAAAAAAATTAGAAAAGGAGTAATAACATAAAAACAAGAAGATGTAAAATAAATATTTTGTAAAATAAAAAGTTGTAAAACAAACATGTGTAAAAAAAAGGATGAAAAACTGAGAAGCCACTTATATGGTTAGCATGGGTGGCCATCTCTCCCATAACTAAGTTGAAAGGTGGAGATACAAAATATGGAGTGTGGTTGTCTATCTGATGAGGCATTTGTTATATTAGCTAAATTATGCTTGTGGAAAGGTTTGATTTGTTGGATGTTGACCAGTTGTTTCTTGTTTGGGCTCTTAGGTTTGTAGATCATCATGGCCCTAGAAGAAAAGGTTTCGTAAATGATGTAAGGTCCTTCCCAAAATGTTTGGAACTTAGTTCATTGAGGTACATGTGTGGGGTTCTAGTAGAGAACCTTATCTCCTAATTAAAATTTAACTTTTGTAATTTTAAGCTCATGATGTTTTTTATTGTAGGCTTTGTGAAACTTGTTAGATGATAGGGCCACTAATTGATTTTCATCTAGTAAGTTGAGATTCATTAGTATTTCTTTTTGTGCTAAAATTAAGTCAAGGTCAAGGTCATAGGTTATTGAAAGTGTATAGAGCTCAGATTGAATAGGAAGTTTTGGTAATTTTTTGTACACAAGCTCATAGGAAGAATAGCCTATAGAAAGTTTCCATGTTGAGTGGTAGGCCCAAAGGGCATTGTTGAGTTTTGTGCTCCACTTTTTCCTATATTTGCTAATAGTTCTTATTAGAATCCTTGTGATTTCCCTATCGGTAACCTCAACTTCACCATTAGCTTGGGGGTGGTAGGGTGTTGTGAGTATATGTTCAACCCCCAAGCATTACATGAGCTTCTAAAAAGTAGTTCCTGTAAATACCAAACCTATTTACAACATTTTGTTGTAAAAACTGAGTAGCAGTAGAAGATGTACAATTGATGATGACTACTACTTCTACATAGTTCATATAATAGTTAACAATGACTATGATGTACACCTTTTCATTTGACATGGGCATGATGGAACCCATGAAGTCAATGCCCTAGATGTTGAAGGGTTCCAATGGTTGAATCCATTGTTGAGATCCCTCCATTTAAGTAGCTATTCCACCATCTTGTTGGCATCATTTACAAGATTAGATGTAATGGTAAGCATCCCTGAAGATTGTTAGCCAATAGTACCCCACCATTAGGATTTTAATGGCCATGCATCTCCCAACATACTGTCCTCTACAAGGACGTTCATGAGTGTCTTGGAGAACATGTAGTTGATCAGCATCAGGGATATACCAATGAACTAGGCCATTGACACACACCTTGTAGAGGTGTCCATTGATCTCCATGAAGTGTTTTACTTGGTGAGGAAATTGTTGTTTCTTCTAGTGGTCCAACCCTTGTGGCATATCTTGGGTGAGAAGATAGGTGAGAATGCCATCATATCATTTACGATCATTGGGTAATTATTTAGTTATAACCTCAACAAAGAGGAGTTCATCAAGAAACATATTAGATATTGGGTTTTCTTCCTTTTTTTTGTTCTATTGAAATCGAGAAAAGTGATCAATGACCACATTCTCAGTGCCTTTTTGATCTACCATTGTAAGATTGAATTCCTACAAGATCACTAGCCACCATAGGACATAGGAGCTCACCATTGGCTTGTTCATCAGGAATGGATGGAACTATGATTTGTGTGCACAAAGACCTTGTATTTGAGCACATAATGCCTAAACTTCTCTAGAGCAAACACCACTATGATCAATTCCTTTTCTGTTCTAGTGTAGTTTATTTGTGCATCCACAATACTTTGACTAGTACAATGGATGTAGTATGGATGTTTCTTGTCATCTATCTACATAAGCATAGCTCCCAAGGCATAATTTGATGCATCCATCATGGCATGAAATTTCTAGACCAATCAGGTGCTTGTAGGATTGGGGTTTTTATAAGTTTCCCTTTTAGCTGTTGAAATGCTTTTTCACATTTTGTAGTTCAAACAAATGAAGCATCTTTCTTTGTTAGTTTCACCAATGGATTTGCAATCTTAGAGAAATTCTCTATGAATCACTAGTAGTAGCGAATATGTCCAAGGAATGATCAAACATGTTTGACAGTTTTTGGTTGGCACGTTATTCCTTGGATGACCCTTATTTTCTTAGGGTCTACCTCAATTCTTATTTGTGATATCATATATCCCAATACAATGCCTTCTCAGACCATTAAATGACTCTTTTACTAGTTGAGCTTGAGGTTTTTATCAACACATCATTTTAGTACTTGCTTAAGGTAGTCTAAGGCTTGCTCAAATGTAGCTCCAAAAGTGGAGAAGTCATCCATGAAGACTTCCATACCACTACCTATTTGCTATTGAAAAATGCTTATAACCAAGCATTAGAATGTAGTAGAAGTATTGCATAAATTAAAAGACATCTTACGATATGCAAAAGTCCCTTAGGGACTCATGAATATTGTTTTAGCATGGTCCTTTGGTGCAATTTAAATTTAGTTATAGCCATTATAACCATCTAGAAAACTATTGTAGCAATGCCCAGATATTATGTCTAACACCTGATCAAAATTGGAAATGGAAAGTGGTCCTTGAATGTTGCCATATTTAGCAATCAAAAATTGATGTAGACCTACCACTTGCCATCTTTCTTTGGCACAATCATGAGTGGACTAACCCACTCACTATCAACAATGGGAGTTTTTTGATTTCCTCTTTGATGATCTGCTTCAGTTTAGGATTCAATCATCTCTGTGGCTATCGCGTTAGCTTCATGGCTGGATCAATGTAGATGTGACGCTGACATATCATAGGATCAATCCCTATGAGTTTAGGATATGACCAAGCAAAAGATGCTGATCATTTTTCAACCACATTCAACAACATCTTTTTCTGCTTTGGAGTAAGATTTTCATTGATTATGATTGGCTTCCCATTTGTTAAAAACACATATTCCATTCCATCTAGTAGCATTTTTAGTTCAAGGGGCTCTTTCTTAAAATTTTCAAAAATTTCCAACTCTTCCCAATAAGTATTATCATTTGCATCATTAAAGAGTTGGTGATGAACCTGCTCTAGTTCATCCAATACGTATTGGGATGCACCTTGTATTGCTATACACGATGCATGAAACACGCTTCTTCTCAATATTTCTAAATGCATTTTCTTTAGATATATCTAGGAAAAGATCTCTTATGTCCATTCTTGCATCAACAGTGCTAAGCCATGCCCTTCCCATGATGATTGAGAAATCTCCTTTACAGTTCTCCACCTTGACTACTAGGAATCAATAGGATAAGAACACCCACAGAAAATGGTCACAATGTCTTCCACTAGTCCTAATGGAATAGTGATGGATTGGTCTACCAATTATAATTTTATATTTTTCTTCTTTAAAGGAGGCAAGTTCCATGCAGTATACATCTCATGAGAGATTAGGTTGACACCAGAACCTAAGTTGAGAAGAGCTTTGTATAGTTCATTCCTAGTGATCTACAGATAAATCAGAGGACTTATAGGATATTCTAACTTCCTAGAAAGGTTTCCAACATAGATCCAATTAGATATGGCATGAGTAAGCATAGAAGTATTGATTTTAGGTGATGTTTGGTTTGAAGGGAACTCGAAGGTATTTAAGACAAATGAAGACAAAGGAACACAATTTTTAACCATAGGTGTATTTGAGGGCTTAGGTGGAATACATGATTAGAAGAAAGGTATTTTCTTTAATCAAATATTCAAACCACTTGGTTGATTAACCAGTTGTAGGTTAGTAGCCCTAGTAGTGTTGCATTGTTATAGTTGAGCTAGTAATTCACCTTGCATAGGTAGAGTAGGTGGTAGCTATGTGGATAGAGAAGGAAGATGTATAGGAATAGGGGGAGGATAAGGGTAAAAGGTGTTATCCCTTATTGCATGTTGAGAATGAATTAAATAATAATTAGAAGGATGGTAGTGAGATTAAAAGGTAAAGATGTGACTAGAGAAGTCACGTGGAGATAGGGGTTACTGAACATAGTACCCATATGAATCAGGTTTTCTGTAAGGGTATTTATGCCTTGGTGGTACTAGTGTCCATGATTATGGTTGCTACCACTATTGATATTACTTATATAGTTGTGGTAGAGTTCCACTTAGATAATATAGTTGTTGCTAGTAGAACTGCCTAGAATTACCTTGAGGATAAGGTAATTATCTGGATGTTTGTCTTTGTGTTAGTTGTGGATTCAAAGCATACACCTCAAACTCCTATAAGTGTAACACTATGGGGAAACATCCCTTAGGATTTTCATACTTGCAAATGTCACACCCACCATCATCATTTGATTCACTTCCTTCAACTTCTTCTATTGCAACAATCTTTCCCTTATCTTTTAGATAAACATGTTCAACTTCTTTATGCCTACTGTGCTTATGAGCACTACCTTATTCTTTTAACTCTTTAGAAATTTTTAGGATAGATTAAAATCTACTATTCATGGAGTCCCATAACTAATCAACTATGGCCATAATTTTAGATTCAAATTTTTGGAGTGGCAAGGTTTTCTTATTCACCACCTCATCATGTGTAGATTCTTTCTCACTATCATAGGATCTAACCTATCTCTTGTGAATGGGAGGATCATGGTTATATTATTTTGTACTTTTTATTTTTCTTAATTCACCCTCTTCTTTAGCTTCTTACTTAATTATTCTTTGTATTTGATGGACACTTTTCTAATAGTCACCGTTGGGCATAGATACTAAGGGTTTTTCTCATTTCTAATTGAAACCTATCTATAATGTGATGAAGTTGATCTAGTTGAGAATAATTATGGCCAAGAAATTTTTGCATTAAGGAATAGTATCGGTTGATGGCAACATCCAAGGGTTCATGTGTTCCTTGTCTCCATCCTTGGATCTGCCTTCTAAAGTTGGACACTCTGGAGTATGTTTGATATTTATCATTGAACAACTTAAGCATGGTACTCCATCATGTAATAGATTCCTATTCTAAGGACCGGTACTAGTTTTCTACTTCTTTAATGAGTGTCCATGGGAACAAATTAAGTTTTTTCCACTCATTCTATATGTTCTAAAAGGCACATGCATGTTGAAAAGCTTGGAGATGGTTCTACAAATTAGAGTTATATCCCCCTTTGAATCTAGGGATATTGTTCATATCTAGCCTCTTGATTTGACTATCCTTCAAGTGCCTTGTTGGAATTCATACTACCTTTGTGATATTGAGCATACTTTAGGTAGCAAGAAAGGGCTCATCAAGGTCCTGATTTTGATGCCTATGATGCCCTCTACAACCCCTTTGTTCATGGTGATGTGCCTCTCTTGAATGTCTATGCCCTTGGTATTGCCTTTCCCAATGGTCCCTTTGGTTATCTAGGTCTCATTAGTCATTTTGGTCACCTCCATCATGGCCATGTCCTCTACGGTTGTGATCAAAGCTAGAAGAAGAAAAGGATAATGAAGGTGAAGAGGAAGGAGGACTAGCACCATCATGGTGCTTATTATCACCTCTGTAGTGATCACGACAATGATCACAAGCTTGTTTCTTGTCCACATCCTTGTCTTGAATTGCCTCTTTGGATCCTTCTTTGTCATTGAATCCATTGTTACTAGAGCTAGGATTGTGAATCATGGATTGCAAGTTTTGGTTTTGACCTTTGTCACCGAAGTTAAAGAGAAGAATTTCACTAAATTGGAAACCCCTAGATAAGAATTCCCCACCATCTCTTTGGTACAGTAGGAATGGGAAATAATTAAATCCTTTTCCCTTTACAAATTCATGGAATTTTTCTAGCTATTAATCCTATATACATTGTGCCTCAGTGGAATGATAATCCCTATCATCAATATCTTACACAACATACTCAGCATGAAGTTCCTAAAAACCCAGATGAATAAGTGTTTGGAGAAGCATTGTATGAACAGATCAATTTGGCAACAACACAATGTTGCCCTCCATGTCACACAATTGCAACTATTCATCTTGATGTAGGATGATGGTGAAATTGGGTACATACTCATCAAGATGAGCATATACCACTTGATATTGTTGAGGCATCAGTGGATGAGCTCCATTAGACTTGGGCAGAGATGCACTCCTATGAGAAGAAGACATTTTCAATTAGATGATAAAAATGTAGTGTGATTTTAAATTTTGTTGTAGTAATTGCAAAATATGATATGACACTAAGGTTCATTCCAATGATTTTGAATGATTTCCACTAAATCTTATATAGTGCATGAAACAACAAAAAGGTCCTTGACAACAATGCTAATGATGAGCGATGAGGTATTCCTATGCCCAACCATATGAATCACTAAGGTGTTCACACATGATTTGGTTGGCTTTTGTGGACCTATAGTTCTCTAGTGCACTAGTTCCTCTAAGAAGTGAAATGGACATTGAGAACATTCATTGTCTTTCCAACTACACTTGTGAAGCTCAAGGGTATGGTTTAAGTCTAATTGAGGTACATGATTTTTCTCATTTTATGTTTTATAAGTTTAGTCACCTACTACAAGAATGAAAGATAAAGTAATTTAAGATCTAATTCATTCATTACCTAGCTAGCCTAACACAAATACCTGTTCCACTTTCTTGGACACATCCTAAACACATATAGCACTGCCTGACTACCAAATGTTAAGTGTTACTAGGTTACTAAGCACTATATGTATGCTTGAAGTGGTCATGCATGTGTTCATTAACAATTAAAAATTAATTGTTTAATTTAAATGCATTAAATTAAAGTGCATGAAAGTAAAGTGCATTAAAGAAAAAATTAATCTATTCTTAGTGCTACAAGGATTATCAAAAGGGTTCATTTTTATTATGTTACATTGCTACACTTAGGTACATCAGTGTTTGAACAAAGATCTATACACACTTAGACTCATGCTATGGACACTGAAAAAATATTCTAACTCTAGAGGGAAAAAACTACAAGAGCTTCACTAACTATGACAAAAACTGATATCAAAATCATGAGCCCAAGCACTATAGTTATAGGCTAGTGTATACCCCGTGATATAAGATATTTAACATTGTGTCCTTAATTTGACATCAAATACTTGATGTCAAGGCTTTAACATTGGATACCCAACGTCAGAGCATGCAAAAGCATGATTCATCAAAGTTAAATAGAATGATCAAGATTAGGAAGGAAAGGCAATAAATTATCAACCTACTCATACTTTTCCATGACTTTGAGTATGTAAATTGTAAGAGTATAGCCAAGCTTTCATTTTGTACAAGCTACCTTGTAGTTGGTCAAGCTAATTTCACTTGAAAATGCTTGATTTCTTCTAAGATTCAATAGCTTCTAAAATTTGGAGATGCTTGAAGTAGATGATGAAGTCATGACAGTGATAAAAAAGACTTATGCGACTTTACAAGGCTATTACCAGTGTGCTGACTTCTTCCTTGAAAATAGGTTTAAATTTGAAACAAAAGATAAAAAGCTTCAATTTTTAGAAAAAAGTTAAAATTGTAGCTTTTTTTACATAATGTTAAAAAATTTGATGTGACACGTCAAAGGGAGTTAGTAATACATAGTTCTAAAAAATTCAAAGTTTGTAAAAAGAAATGACATGAAGTCTATGTATTAGCACAACATCAATTATACTTAGTAAAACAAAGCATGAAAAAATAGCATCAAAAGACATGAAAATTATAATAGAGCTAGAATAGATAATGATCCTAGAAGAACATTTACTTTTATACAATTCCTCTTTCTAGCACCAAAGATGTTGTGGTAGGAATTTTCATAATGAGTAGAAACTAACACAAGCTACACGAACATTTCCTAAGTAGTTCATAGCCACCAAAAGATTTAGCAAAAATAACCTTTCAAAAAAATCTTCCTTAAATTGAAAGGAGAATTGGAGATCAAAGGATAAATCTATCAATCTAAGGTAGAAATTTTACCATGTTAGTGGGAATTGAGTAGGAAGGAATTATGTACATGTAAATGATAACTTACAAAATAATGTCTATGTTTAAGAAAAATGCAACGTAAAATAGAAGCATGATTGGAAAAGCATTTGAAGCAAACAGAAACAAACCTATCAAAGGATGTGTATAATTGAAGAAGAAATAGGAAAATAAAATAGATCTAAAGTAGATATAGGAAAAACTAGAGATAAAAGATCCTAAAATGGAAAATGCAAATTTAAATGATGAAATAAAGGAACTTGTAAAAATGTGCTTCTAGAGGTGTACTAGACATTGGAGGCATTTGATGAGGAGCTATGTTACCTCGTTCTTTCTCAAATTAGTGCATTGGTGTAGATTCAATAAAAATAAAAGTAGATCCAATAGTTGATGATTATAAAAGGAAGATCAAATTGAGGTGTTGATCTAATTCTTAGTGTATCTTCAAGTGTCAAGAAAATAGGACAAAGTGGATCCAATATGTCAGTAGAGAAGAGAGAGAGAGAGAGAGAGAGAGAGAGAGAGAGAGAGAGAGAGANATGAGAGAGAGAGAGAGAGAGAGAGAGGAAATAAGAGAGCTAAAATGAATAGTAGATCTCTTGAAAGGAAAGCATTGATGACCTATGTCTAAAAAAATAAAAATGCTAGCCAGATAGTTATATATGCCAACCCTTGATATTTAGGAGTATTCTCCCAAATACAAGATAAAATGCCTCATAAATCATGAAAAAATAATATAGTGGGATCCATAGAATCTTTTTAAAGCTTCCAAAAGACTCTAGATAGAAGAAATGACATGAAATGTAAATTTTGGTATTGGACATCAAAATTATAATATAAGACATTGAAAATAGGAGATGAAATTTGATAACAAACATCAAAAGCAAGTTTGATGCAAGATGTAAAAAGATATGATGTGGGATGTTAAAACTAATTTGACATAAAACATTGAAATTTAATAAAAAAAAAACTAATGTTGGATGGCAAGGATGAAATTGACTCTAGACATTGGAATTGTAATGCATTACATCAAAAGTAGATGTGATACTAAACATCAAAGTTGTAGATAAAAATTGATGCTGAACATTGAAAGTCTAATTCTTAACATTGAAAATCTCTTTGGAATCTGACATTGTATGTTAAAAATAAAATTGATACAAGACATCAAAAAGCTAATGTAAGATGTCAAAACTTCATTTTGAAAATTAGTATCAAAGCTAAAGAAAAATTAGGATCAATGTTGGAACTAACATCTAATGTTGAAATTGAGATGAAGCCAAAATGGTGCAATGAATGTTACAAAATGTTATTTCTAGCAAGTTAGAGATGGAAGACTAGAAACAATGCTACAAACAATGCAAAACATCAAATCTAGGCCATGAAAAATAACTTTAGATGTTGAAAGATCTATAAAGTATATCCAAGTCTCTAACTCAAGTTGAAAAAGTGAAAGTGAGCACAACATAGACAAGGTTATTCTTAAGGATGGAACTTGTAACCCTAAGGATAAAATGTCTTCAAAATTGTATACAAGGCTATAGGATGTAACTATGGTTGTCATGGGGAAGTCTTTCCTATAGGCCCATAATGCATATAGTAACTTCTCATGCCACTTGTGCTTGTTACTAATTAGCATCTTCTTTAGAAAAATGATAATAACCTTGTTTCTAGCTTTAGCTTGATGTTAAACCCCAAAAATTGTTCCAATTTTTAATAAGTATCCTTGTCAAAGGCACATATTTCAATTGATTTTATATTGTTAATTAGTGTTTAATTAATACTTATTGTATTTTAGGTTACTTGTGAGTATTAGTTTATTAGTTTATTTTAGTCTAATTAATATGATATATTATTATAGTTATTAATGTGATTATAGTTATATATATATATATTTTATATAATTATATATGTAAAAATTAGAGTTTACATTATATATAAACTATATATATTAAAATTACAGTAGTGGTTGTATGTTTATTTATTTTGAATAGTTAACCAAACACCAATCATAGAAAGAACTAGGGTAGAATCTACATTCCGTGCTTGGTGACAATTCTGCGACACTATTGTAGGCATGGTTGGCCTTGGGCAAGCCCAATAGCTACAACTAGACTATTATCACCTACAACTTGGGTAGTTGCTTCATGTGATTGGACCTATCAGGACACAACCTCTCCAGCAAGCTCTCGGTTGCCGAGCTTACCTCCATCATGCCAACCATTGAATACTTGGACTTCTCGAACAACAACATCTTGAGCATCATCATCGATGAAATATTCATTGACTTCCCAAACCTGTGCATGCTCAACATATCCTATAGCCTTGTATTAGGACCCCTTCCCATATTTGAAGGTGCTCTACTTGAATAGAAACAATTTCACAGATGAAATCGCTACTAGCCTTCTTAGCACATGTGGCAGCTCCTTGCACAAGCTCGATCTTAGCCATAATCAACTCACCAGCACCTTATCCATTACTACTGAAAATTATAGTAGTGGACTTGAGGTTTTGTACCTCAGTGGAAATTGCCTAAGTAGGAGTGTGCCCTTGCTATGCAACCTGTGTCTCTTGTTCTTGGACAACAACACCTTCTCTGGGCCCTTCCCTGAGATCATTACCCAGATGCCCAAGTTGCACATTTTGTGTATCTTGAACATCCAATTCATTGGACCACTGCCACCATTGGTAGGAAAACTCATGGAGGTAAGCACATTGATTGCCAATGGAAACATGTTGTTCAGTAGCATTTCTACATAGCTGCACAACCTCAAGAACCTGTCTCTGCTAGACCTCAGTGACAACTACTTCTTTATCCTAATCCAATCTAAGCTCTATAGGGTAAGAAAACTATGGTTTCCGATGTTGGAAATTAACTCTTTACAAGGGTCCATCCTTATGTCCATTAGAAACCTCCAATCCTGCAACATGACAGCCTTGCATCCCTTGTGGCAAGTTCAAACTTTCAAAGAATTCAAACTTGAATTGGAGATGCAAACATCTTTGCACCATTATGTGGTTTAACATATGATAAGATTTTCTCCACCACTTTTAAAAATTTGTATTAATCAAAGATATCAAGGATATTCAACTTATTACCTACCCCTATTATTATGGATTGACACTTTATCAATCCATTATTAATTTAGCTATTTTTGGAAACATTGTGAGGTATAAATAATATATCACATATTTTACTAGGGTGAGAAGAGAAGGAAAAGAAGATACTCAAAAAAATTCCACATAAATTTGAGATTAATTGCTTTTATAATAGATATTGAAGATCTGTTGAGCCTTGTGGCAATTCTTGAAGTCCGTTGTCTAACTATCAAAGTTGTTGCATTGTGAAGACAATAAGGTAGAATTTCAAATTAAGTAAAGTCTCCCTTGTGATTTGTGAAATTTATGTTTATAATTTCAATTTTATTTAATAATTAATTTTTATTTTTAAACTTAATGTTAGAAGTTAGGTTGAATTTATGATTTTACTTATGAGTGACAATCATAAGTGTTGGTACATTTTAGCCATTTCATGGAATAGAGATATGAGATGATTGAGACCTCCAAAATATTTCAATATAACTATTTGAAATGGCAAGATGTAGTTTGAAAAGGTATTGATTCCTATCATTCGTTTCCATTAGCTAAAGAAAAAAAGAAGGATTGGATGAAAAGATGGAATGAATGAAAACAATAAATAAAATAACTGGAAAATCCTTGGATACTGTTAAAGAATGAATGAGAGAAGGTGGTAGAAAATAATGTTTCAAGTTGCTGATATTTGTTCAAAGCATCTGTGCTCTACCTCAAATAATTTGGAAAGCCTCAAATAATTTGGAAAGAATTTCAAAAGAAATACGAATTTATCAAAGTTTGGGTAATATGTTGATCAATAAGCTATTGAAGGAAATAGACGGCAAAACATTGGTGGACCGGAAACGCACGCGGAGACCTCCAGCACCCATCTTTGGACCATCAGCAACATTGCGAGCGGCTATGTCCACACCTCTACTGAATAGCCCACATGCTACATGGCTTTCAGGGGCCTCAGCATGGGCAGTCGGCACCTAGCTACCATTTTCTCACCCTCGTGGATGCTGCCAGCACCTTCTGCATGGCCTTCGTTGGAACTCAAAGAGCGTTGGCAAGACACAGATAGTGGGTCGTCCTACAGAGGGCAGAGGATAGCGGCCCTCAAATAGGGGATGCGTAGCCAGCAGGGCCAGGGCAGCCCTTGCATGACCTATGCGTCATGTAAACTCGTGGAACGTATGAACACACACAAGGCCAATAGAAGAAGAAGGGGAGAGTAAAGAAAATCAACTACGTGTGGGATTGTGTTTTTAGTTGCTACTGCATACCTGATGCAATTTTCAGTATAAGTAGGTGGTGCATTAAAGGTATACAACACCAGATTATTCCCGTCAAACATTAACATTTTTGAGAAAACTCCTAATCTCTCATACCACCATCGCCACTTGCATAACATAACAGTTCTTCAATCATTTTCTTTTTTGGGTAGCAGCACGTAGGAATATAAGATGAAATTCATTAATAGTGCCACAAACAAGGTGATGCTAAAGTAGTTATATAGAAGCATTTGAGCAGGGATTTCATCTCTCATCTTACGTTTATTTGACCGGATCTGTTGAATCTCTTTTGGCAAATGAAAGAATATTGTATATGCTATTAAAATTTGTTCACCAAGATCAATTCATCAAAGGCAGTTTCAATGATCGGATGGAAAAAGGTGTTGTAAGAGATGATAGATTCTTTCAAAAACCATACAGGCAGCATAGCGGCAAAGGTTACAATGACCGCAATTTTTTTATGGAACACATGGCAACCTTACCAAAAATAGCAGTAATGCCTGATGCCAATGCATTCGTCATCGCCATTACCAATCCATCAAGTGCGGTCACAGAGACACAAAGACACAACAAGACATGTGCACAATTGAATTAGTAGAACCAGGAGATTATTTAGTTGATGCTAATGAATCAGGGTTACAGTTTATTCGGAAGAAACCATCATCGCTGAAGACAAGTGCAAAAACCCAAACGGATGGAATTGAAGTCACAAAATAAAATTTCAATTTCATATGGTCCGGTGGCTAAAAATAGTTTCATAAAATATTCTTACATGAAACAATTGTATGGAGTGCTTATTAAAGACTTAGCATTAACTTAATTATCTCAAATAAATTACTAAGTCTTTATACACGGTGGGTAATTAAAATCCTAAATAAAAATAAAATGACAATTGTATGAAGCTCTTATAGTATGGAGATCTTGGATTTATTTTT